>JBBELK010002039.1:0-53099 GCA_037783545.1 Henricia sp. BOLD:AAB3569 | reverse complement strand
TGTACTCCTGACTCGTGCGCATGCTCAGTACTTCGGACTGTCGTTGACACGGCCCAGTTTGGGACGGGATTTTGGTCAAAGTGTGGTCCAAACGTCGGCAAATTTGGAGGTCGAAAAATGTTCCGACGAACTTCAAATTTTGCATGCTCCAAGCACTCTATATTGCGCACTTGTCCTAAAAAATTGACAGACTTTCGCCGGGAAATGGCAGAGAAATTTCAGAGTTTAGGAAAAAAGGGGTTGGAGCTTCCTGGATGCTCCCGCAACCTGTGGCTGTCTGTACACACCTCTTTGGTGTACTCCTGACTCGTGCGCATGCTCAGTACTTCGGACTGTCGTTGACACGGCCCAGTTTGGGACGGGATTTTGGTCAAAGTGTGGTCCAAACGTCGGCAAATTTGGAGGTCGAAAAATGTTCCGACGAACTTCAAATTTTGCATGCTCCAAGCACTCTATATTGCGCACTTGTCCTAAAAAATTGACAGACTTTCGCCGGGAAATGGCAGAGAAATTTCAGAGTTTAGGAAAAAAGGGGTTGGAGCTTCCTGGATGCTCCCGCAACCTGTGGCTGTCTGTACACACCTCTTTGGTGTACTCCTGACTCGTGCGCATGCTCAGTACTTCGGACTGTCGTTGACACGGCCCAGTTTGGGACGGGATTTTGGTCAAAGTGTGGTCCAAACGTCGGCAAATTTGGAGGTCGAAAAATGTTCCGACGAACTTCAAATTTTGCATGCTCCAAGCACTCTATATTGCGCACTTGTCCTAAAAAATTGACAGACTTTCGCCGGGAAATGGCAGAGAAATTTCAGAGTTTAGGAAAAAAGGGGTTGGAGCTTCCTGGATGCTCCCGCAACCTGTGGCTGTCTGTACACACCTCTTTGGTGTACTCCTGACTCGTGCGCATGCTCAGTACTTCGGACTGTCGTTGACACGGCCCAGTTTGGGACGGGATTTTGGTCAAAGTGTGGTCCAAACGTCGGCAAATTTGGAGGTCGAAAAATGTTCCGACGAACTTCAAATTTTGCATGCTCCAAGCACTCTATATTGCGCACTTGTCCTAAAAAATTGACAGACTTTCGCCGGGAAATGGCAGAGAAATTTCAGAGTTTAGGAAAAAAGGGGTTGGAGCTTCCTGGATGCTCCCGCAACCTGTGGCTGTCTGTACACACCTCTTTGGTGTACTCCTGACTCGTACGCATGCTCAGTACTTCGGACTGTCGTTGACACGGCCCAGTTTGGGACGGGATTTTGGTCAAAGTGTGGTCCAAACGTCGGCAAATTTGGAGGTCGAAAAATGTTCCGACGAACTTCAAATTTTGCATGCTCCAAGCACTGTATATTGCGCACTTGTCCTAAAAAATTGACAGACTTTCGCCGGGAAATGGCAGAGAAATTTCAGAGTTTAGGAAAAAAGGGGTTGGAGCTTCCTGGATGTTCCCGCAACCTGTGGCTGTCTGTACACACCTCTTTGGTGTACTCCTGACTCGTGCGCATGCTCAGTACTTCGGACTGTCGTTGACACGGCCCAGTTTGGGACGGGATTTTGGTCAAAGTGTGGTCCAAACGTCGGCAAATTTGGAGGTCGAAAAATGTTCCGACGAACTTCAAATTTTGCATGCTCCAAGCACTCTATATTGCGCACTTGTCCTAAAAAATTGACAGACTTTCGCCGGGAAATGGCAGAGAAATTTCAGAGTTTAGGAAAAAAGGGGTTGGAGCTTCCTGGATGCTCCCGCAACCTGTGGCTGTCTGTACACACCTCTTTGGTGTACTCCTGACTCGTGCGCATGCTCAGTACTTCGGACTGTCGTTGACACGGCCCAGTTTGGGACGGGATTTTGGTCAAAGTGTGGTCCAAACGTCGGCAAATTTGGAGGTCGAAAAATGTTCCGACGAACTTCAAATTTTGCATGCTCCAAGCACTCTATATTGCGCACTTGTCCTAAAAAATTGACAGACTTTCGCCGGGAAATGGCAGAGAAATTTCAGAGTTTAGGAAAAAAGGGGTTGGAGCTTCCTGGATGCTCCCGCAACCTGTGGCTGTCTGTACACACCTCTTTGGTGTACTCCTGACTCGTACGCATGCTCAGTACTTCGGACTGTCGTTGACACGGCCCAGTTTGGGACGGGATTTTGGTCAAAGTGTGGTCCAAACGTCGGCAAATTTGGAGGTCGAAAAATGTTCCGACGAACTTCAAATTTTGCATGCTCCAAGCACTGTATATTGCGCACTTGTCCTAAAAAATTGACAGACTTTCGCCGGGAAATGGCAGAGAAATTTCAGAGTTTAGGAAAAAAGGGGTTGGAGCTTCCTGGATGTTCCCGCAACCTGTGGCTGTCTGTACACACCTCTTTGGTGTACTCCTGACTCGTGCGCATGCTCAGTACTTCGGACTGTCGTTGACACGGCCCAGTTTGGGACGGGATTTTGGTCAAAGTGTGGTCCAAACGTCGGCAAATTTGGAGGTCGAAAAATGTTCCGACGAACTTCAAATTTTGCATGCTCCAAGCACTGTATATTGCGCACTTGTCCTAAAAAATTGACAGACTTTCGCCGGGAAATGGCAGAGAAATTTCAGAGTTTAGGAAAAAAGGGGTTGGAGCTTCCTGGATGTTCCCGCAACCTGTGGCTGTCTGTACACACCTCTTTGGTGTACTCCTGACTCGTGCGCATGCTCAGTACTTCGGACTGTCGTTGACACGGCCCAGTTTGGGACGGGATTTTGGTCAAAGTGTGGTCCAAACGTCGGCAAATTTGGAGGTCGAAAAATGTTCCGACGAACTTCAAATTTTGCATGCTCCAAGCACTCTATATTGCGCACTTGTCCTAAAAAATTGACAGACTTTCGCCGGGAAATGGCAGAGAAATTTCAGAGTTTAGGAAAAAAGGGGTTGGAGCTTCCTGGATGCTCCCGCAACCTGTGGCTGTCTGTACACACCTCTTTGGTGTACTCCTGACTCGTGCGCATGCTCAGTACTTCGGACTGTCGTTGACACGGCCCAGTTTGGGACGGGATTTTGGTCAAAGTGTGGTCCAAACGTCGGCAAATTTGGAGGTCGAAAAATGTTCCGACGAACTTCAAATTTTGCATGCTCCAAGCACTCTATATTGCGCACTTGTCCTAAAAAATTGACAGACTTTCGCCGGGAAATGGCAGAGAAATTTCAGAGTTTAGGAAAAAAGGGGTTGGAGCTTCCTGGATGCTCCCGCAACCTGTGGCTGTCTGTACACACCTCTTTGGTGTACTCCTGACTCGTACGCATGCTCAGTACTTCGGACTGTCGTTGACACGGCCCAGTTTGGGACGGGATTTTGGTCAAAGTGTGGTCCAAACGTCGGCAAATTTGGAGGTCGAAAAATGTTCCGACGAACTTCAAATTTTGCATGCTCCAAGCACTGTATATTGCGCACTTGTCCTAAAAAATTGACAGACTTTCGCCGGGAAATGGCAGAGAAATTTCAGAGTTTAGGAAAAAAGGGGTTGGAGCTTCCTGGATGTTCCCGCAACCTGTGGCTGTCTGTACACACCTCTTTGGTGTACTCCTGACTCGTGCGCATGCTCAGTACTTCGGACTGTCGTTGACACGGCCCAGTTTGGGACGGGATTTTGGTCAAAGTGTGGTCCAAACGTCGGCAAATTTGGAGGTCGAAAAATGTTCCGACGAACTTCAAATTTTGCATGCTCCAAGCACTCTATATTGCGCACTTGTCCTAAAAAATTGACAGACTTTCGCCGGGAAATGGCAGAGAAATTTCAGAGTTTAGGAAAAAGGGGTTGGAGCTTCCTGGATGCTCCCGCAACCTGTGGCTGTCTGTACACACCTCTTTGGTGTACTCCTGACTCGTGCACATGCTCAGTACTTCGGACTGTCGTTGACACGGCCCAGTTTGGGACGGGATTTTGGTCAAAGTGTGGTCCAAACGTCGGCAAATTTGGAGGTCGAAAAATGTTCCGACGAACTTCAAATTTTGCATGCTCCAAGCACTGTATATTGCGCACTTGTCCTAAAAAATTGACAGACTTTCGCCGGGAAATGGCAGAGAAATTTCAGAGTTTAGGAAAAAAGGGGTTGGAGCTTCCTGGATGCTCCCGCAACCTGTGGCTGTCTGTACACACCTCTTTGGTGTACTCCTGACTCGTGCGCATGCTCAGTACTTCGGACTGTCGTTGACACGGCCCAGTTTGGGACGGGATTTTGGTCAAAGTGTGGTCCAAACGTCGGCAAATTTGGAGGTCGAAAAAGTTCCGACGAACTTCAAATTTTGCATGCTCCAAGCACTCTATATTGCGCACTTGTCCTAAAAAATTGACAGACTTTCGCCGGGAAATGGCAGAGAAATTTCAGAGTTTAGGAAAAAAGGGGTTGGAGCTTCCTGGATGCTCCCGCAACCTGTGGCTGTCTGTACACACCTCTTTGGTGTACTCCTGACTCGTGCGCATGCTCAGTACTTCGGACTGTCGTTGACACGGCCCAGTTTGGGACGGGATTTTGGTCAAAGTGTGGTCCAAACGTCGGCAAATTTGGAGGTCGAAAAATGTTCCGACGAACTTCAAATTTTGCATGCTCCAAGCACTCTATATTGCGCACTTGTCCTAAAAAATTGACAGACTTTCGCCGGGAAATGGCAGAGAAATTTCAGAGTTTAGGAAAAAAGGGGTTGGAGCTTCCTGGATGCTCCCGCAACCTGTGGCTGTCTGTACACACCTCTTTGGTGTACTCCTGACTCGTGCGCATGCTCAGTACTTCGGACTGTCGTTGACACGGCCCAGTTTGGGACGGGATTTTGGTCAAAGTGTGGTCCAAACGTCGGCAAATTTGGAGGTCGAAAAATGTTCCGACGAACTTCAAATTTTGCATGCTCCAAGCACTCTATATTGCGCACTTGTCCTAAAAAATTGACAGACTTTCGCCGGGAAATGGCAGAGAAATTTCAGAGTTTAGGAAAAAAGGGGTTGGAGCTTCCTGGATGCTCCCGCAACCTGTGGCTGTCTGTACACACCTCTTTGGTGTACTCCTGACTCGTGCGCATGCTCAGTACTTCGGACTGTCGTTGACACGGCCCAGTTTGGGACGGGATTTTGGTCAAAGTGTGGTCCAAACGTCGGCAAATTTGGAGGTCGAAAAATGTTCCGACGAACTTCAAATTTTGCATGCTCCAAGCACTCTATATTGCGCACTTGTCCTTAAAAATTGACAGACTTTCGCCGGGAAATGGCAGAGAAATTTCAGAGTTTAGGAAAAAAGGGGTTGGAGCTTCCTGGATGCTCCCGCAACCTGTGGCTGTCTGTACACACCTCTTTGGTGTACTCCTGACTCGTGCGCATGCTCAGTACTTCGGACTGTCGTTGACACGGCCCAGTTTGGGACGGGATTTTGGTCAAAGTGTGGTCCAAACGTCGGCAAATTTGGAGGTCGAAAAATGTTCCGACGAACTTCAAATTTTGCATGCTCCAAGCACTCTATATTGCGCACTTGTCCTAAAAAATTGACAGACTTTCGCCGGGAAATGGCAGAGAAATTTCAGAGTTTAGGAAAAAAGGGGTTGGAGCTTCCTGGATGCTCCCGCAACCTGTGGCTGTCTGTACACACCTCTTTGGTGTACTCCTGACTCGTGCGCATGCTCAGTACTTCGGACTGTCGTTGACACGGCCCAGTTTGGGACGGGATTTTGGTCAAAGTGTGGTCCAAACGTCGGCAAATTTGGAGGTCGAAAAATGTTCCGACGAACTTCAAATTTTGCATGCTCCAAGCACTCTATATTGCGCACTTGTCCTAAAAAATTGACAGACTTTCGCCGGGAAATGGCAGAGAAATTTCAGAGTTTAGGAAAAAAGGGGTTGGAGCTTCCTGGATGCTCCCGCAACCTGTGGCTGTCTGTACACACCTCTTTGGTGTACTCCTGACTCGTGCGCATGCTCAGTACTTCGGACTGTCGTTGACACGGCCCAGTTTGGGACGGGATTTTGGTCAAAGTGTGGTCCAAACGTCGGCAAATTTGGAGGTCGAAAAATGTTCCGACGAACTTCAAATTTTGCATGCTCCAAGCACTCTATATTGCGCACTTGTCCTAAAAAATTGACAGACTTTCGCCGGGAAATGGCAGAGAAATTTCAGAGTTTAGGAAAAAAGGGGTTGGAGCTTCCTGGATGCTCCCGCAACCTGTGGCTGTCTGTACACACCTCTTTGGTGTACTCCTGACTCGTGCGCATGCTCAGTACTTCGGACTGTCGTTGACACGGCCCAGTTTGGGACGGGATTTTGGTCAAAGTGTGGTCCAAACGTCGGCAAATTTGGAGGTCGAAAAATGTTCCGACGAACTTCAAATTTTGCATGCTCCAAGCACTCTATATTGCGCACTTGTCCTAAAAAATTGACAGACTTTCGCCGGGAAATGGCAGAGAAATTTCAGAGTTTAGGAAAAAAGGGGTTGGAGCTTCCTGGATGCTCCCGCAACCTGTGGCTGTCTGTACACACCTCTTTGGTGTACTCCTGACTCGTACGCATGCTCAGTACTTCGGACTGTCGTTGACACGGCCCAGTTTGGGACGGGATTTTGGTCAAAGTGTGGTCCAAACGTCGGCAAATTTGGAGGTCGAAAAATGTTCCGACGAACTTCAAATTTTGCATGCTCCAAGCACTGTATATTGCGCACTTGTCCTAAAAAATTGACAGACTTTCGCCGGGAAATGGCAGAGAAATTTCAGAGCTTAGGAAAAAAGGGGTTGGAGCTTCCTGGATGTTCCCGCAACCTGTGGCTGTCTGTACACACCTCTTTGGTGTACTCCTGACTCGTGCGCATGCTCAGTACTTCGGACTGTCGTTGACACGGCCCAGTTTGGGACGGGATTTTGGTCAAAGTGTGGTCCAAACGTCGGCAAATTTGGAGGTCGAAAAATGTTCCGACGAACTTCAAATTTTGCATGCTCCAAGCACTCTATATTGCGCACTTGTCCTAAAAAATTGACAGACTTTCGCCGGGAAATGGCAGAGAAATTTCAGAGTTTAGGAAAAAAGGGGTTGGAGCTTCCTGGATGCTCCCGCAACCTGTGGCTGTCTGTACACACCTCTTTGGTGTACTCCTGACTCGTGCGCATGCTCAGTACTTCGGACTGTCGTTGACACGGCCCAGTTTGGGACGGGATTTTGGTCAAAGTGTGGTCCAAACGTCGGCAAATTTGGAGGTCGAAAAATGTTCCGACGAACTTCAAATTTTGCATGCTCCAAGCACTGTATATTGCGCACTTGTCCTAAAAAATTGACAGACTTTCGCCGGGAAATGGCAGAGAAATTTCAGAGTTTAGGAAAAAAGGGGTTGGAGCTTCCTGGATGCTCCCGCAACCTGTGGCTGTCTGTACACACCTCTTTGGTGTACTCCTGACTCGTGCGCATGCTCAGTACTTCGGACTGTCGTTGACACGGCCCAGTTTGGGACGGGATTTTGGTCAAAGTGTGGTCCAAACGTCGGCAAATTTGGAGGTCGAAAAAAGTTCCGACGAACTTCAAATTTTGCATGCTCCAAGCACTCTATATTGCGCACTTGTCCTAAAAAATTGACAGACTTTCGCCGGGAAATGGCAGAGAAATTTCAGAGTTTAGGAAAAAAGGGGTTGGAGCTTCCTGGATGCTCCCGCAACCTGTGGCTGTCTGTACACACCTCTTTGGTGTACTCCTGACTCGTGCGCATGCTCAGTACTTCGGACTGTCGTTGACACGGCCCAGTTTGGGACGGGATTTTGGTCAAAGTGTGGTCCAAACGTCGGCAAATTTGGAGGTCGAAAAATGTTCCGACGAACTTCAAATTTTGCATGCTCCAAGCACTCTATATTGCGCACTTGTCCTAAAAAATTTACAGACTTTCGCCGGGAAATGGCAGAGAAATTTCAGAGTTTAGGAAAAAAGGGGTTGGAGCTTCCTGGATGCTCCCGCAACCTGTGGCTGTCTGTACACACCTCTTTGGTGTACTCCTGACTCGTGCGCATGCTCAGTACTTCGGACTGTCGTTGACACGGCCCAGTTTGGGACGGGATTTTGGTCAAAGTGTGGTCCAAACGTCGGCAAATTTGGAGGTCGAAAAATGTTCCGACGAACTTCAAATTTTGCATGCTCCAAGCACTCTATATTGCGCACTTGTCCTAAAAAATTGACAGACTTTCGCCGGGAAATGGCAGAGAAATTTCAGAGTTTAGGAAAAAAGGGGTTGGAGCTTCCTGGATGCTCCCGCAACCTGTGGCTGTCTGTACACACCTCTTTGGTGTACTCCTGACTCGTGCGCATGCTCAGTACTTCGGACTGTCGTTGACACGGCCCAGTTTGGGACGGGATTTTGGTCAAAGTGTGGTCCAAACGTCGGCAAATTTGGAGGTCGAAAAATGTTCCGACGAACTTCAAATTTTGCATGCTCCAAGCACTCTATATTGCGCACTTGTCCTAAAAAATTGACAGACTTTCGCCGGGAAATGGCAGAGAAATTTCAGAGTTTAGGAAAAAAGGGGTTGGAGCTTCCTGGATGCTCCCGCAACCTGTGGCTGTCTGTACACACCTCTTTGGTGTACTCCTGACTCGTGCGCATGCTCAGTACTTCGGACTGTCGTTGACACGGCCCAGTTTGGGACGGGATTTTGGTCAAAGTGTGGTCCAAACGTCGGCAAATTTGGAGGTCGAAAAATGTTCCGACGAACTTCAAATTTTGCATGCTCCAAGCACTCTATATTGCGCACTTGTCCTAAAAAATTGACAGACTTTCGCCGGGAAATGGCAGAGAAATTTCAGAGTTTAGGAAAAAAGGGGTTGGAGCTTCCTGGATGCTCCCGCAACCTGTGGCTGTCTGTACACACCTCTTTGGTGTACTCCTGACTCGTGCGCATGCTCAGTACTTAGGACTGTCGTTGACACGGCCCAGTTTGGGACGGGATTTTGGTCAAAGTGTGGTCCAAACGTCGGCAAATTTGGAGGTCGAAAAATGTTCCGACGAACTTCAAATTTTGCATGCTCCAAGCACTCTATATTGCGCACTTGTCCTAAAAAATTGACAGACTTTCGCCGGGAAATGGCAGAGAAATTTCAGAGTTTAGGAAAAAAGGGGTTGGAGCTTCCTGGATGCTCCCGCAACCTGTGGCTGTCTGTACACACCTCTTTGGTGTACTCCTGACTCGTGCGCATGCTCAGTACTTCGGACTGTCGTTGACACGGCCCAGTTTGGGACGGGATTTTGGTCAAAGTGTGGTCCAAACGTCGGCAAATTTGGAGGTCGAAAAATGTTCCGACGAACTTCAAATTTTGCATGCTCCAAGCACTCTATATTGCGCACTTGTCCTAAAAAATTGACAGACTTTCGCCGGGAAATGGCAGAGAAATTTCAGAGTTTAGGAAAAAAGGGGTTGGAGCTTCCTGGATGCTCCCGCAACCTGTGGCTGTCTGTACACACCTCTTTGGTGTACTCCTGACTCGTGCGCATGCTTAGTACTTCGGACTGTCGTTGACACGGCCCAGTTTGGGACGGGATTTGGTCAAAGTGTGGTCCAAACGTCGGCAAATTTGGAGGTCGAAAAATGTTCCGACGAACTTCAAATTTTGCATGCTCCAAGCACTCTATATTGCGCACTTGTCCTAAAAAATTGACAGACTTTCGCCGGGAAATGGCAGAGAAATTTCAGAGTTTAGGAAAAAAGGGGTTGGAGCTTCCTGGATGCTCCCGCAACCTGTGGCTGTCTGTACACACCTCTTTGGTGTACTCCTGACTCGTGCGCATGCTCAGTACTTCGGACTGTCGTTGACACGGCCCAGTTTGGGACGGGATTTTGGTCAAAGTGTGGTCCAAACGTCGGCAAATTTGGAGGTCGAAAAATGTTCCAAGCACTCTATATTGCGCACTTGTCCTAAAAAATTGACAGACTTTCGCCGGGAAATGGCAGAGAAATTTCAGAGTTTAGGAAAAAAGGGGTTGGAGCTTCCTGGATGCTCCCGCAACCTGTGGCTGTCTGTACACACCTCTTTGGTGTACTCCTGACTCGTGCGCATGCTCAGTACTTCGGACTGTCGTTGACACGGCCCAGTTTGGGACGGGATTTTGGTCAAAGTGTGGTCCAAACGTCGGCAAATTTGGAGGTCGAAAAATGTTCCGACGAACTTCAAATTTTGCATGTTCCAAGCACTCTATATTGCGCACTTGTCCTAAAAAATTGACAGACTTTCGCCGGGAAATGGCAGAGAAATTTCAGAGTTTAGGAAAAAAGGGGTTGGAGCTTCCTGGATGCTCCCGCAACCTGTGGCTGTCTGTACACACCTCTTTGGTGTACTCCTGACTCGTGCGCATGCTCAGTACTTCGGACTGTCGTTGACACGGCCCAGTTTGGGACGGGATTTTGGTCAAAGTGTGGTCCAAACGTCGGCAAATTTGGAGGTCGAAAAATGTTCCGACGAACTTCAAATTTTGCATGCTCCAAGGACTCTATATTGCGCACTTGTCCTAAAAAATTGACAGACTTTCGCCGGGAAATGGCAGAGAAATTTCAGAGTTTAGGAAAAAAGGGGTTGGAGCTTCCTGGATGCTCCCGCAACCTGTGGCTGTCTGTACACACCTCTTTGGTGTACTCCTGACTCGTGCGCATGCTCAGTACTTCGGACTGTCGTTGACACGGCCCAGTTTGGGACGGGATTTTGGTCAAAGTGTGGTCCAAACGTCGGCAAATTTGGAGGTCGAAAAATGTTCCGACGAACTTCAAATTTTGCATGCTCCAAGCACTCTATATTGCGCACTTGTCCTAAAAAATTGACAGACTTTCGCCGGGAAATGGCAGAGAAATTTCAGAGTTTAGGAAAAAAGGGGTTGGAGCTTCCTGGATGCTCCCGCAACCTGTGGCTGTCTGTACACACCTCTTTGGTGTACTCCTGACTCGTGCGCATGCTCAGTACTTCGGACTGTCGTTGACACGGCCCAGTTTGGGACGGGATTTTGGTCAAAGTGTGGTCCAAACGTCGGCAAATTTGGAGGTCGAAAAATGTTACGACGAACTTCAAATTTTGCATGCTCCAAGCACTCTATATTGCGCACTTGTCCTAAAAAATTGACAGACTTTCGCCGGGAAATGGCAGAGAAATTTCAGAGTTTAGGAAAAAAGGGGTTGGAGCTTCCTGGATGCTCCCGCAACCTGTGGCTGTCTGTACACACCTCTTTGGTGTACTCCTGACTCGTGCGCATGCTCAGTACTTCGGACTGTCGTTGACACGGCCCAGTTTGGGACGGGATTTTGGTCAAAGTGTGGTCCAAACGTCGGCAAATTTGGAGGTCGAAAAATGTTCCGACGAACTTCAAATTTTGCATGCTCCAAGCACTCTATATTGCGCACTTGTCCTAAAAAATTGACAGACTTTCGCCGGGAAATGGCAGAGAAATTTCAGAGTTTAGGAAAAAAGGGGTTGGAGCTTCCTGGATGCTCCCGCAACCTGTGGCTGTCTGTACACACCTCTTTGGTGTACTCCTGACTCGTGCGCATGCTCAGTACTTCGGACTGTCGTTGACACGGCCCAGTTTGGGACGGGATTTTGGTCAAAGTGTGGTCCAAACGTCGGCAAATTTGGAGGTCGAAAAATGTTCCGACGAACTTCAAATTTTGCATGCTCCAAGCACTCTATATTGCGCACTTGTCCTAAAAAATTGACAGACTTTCGCCGGGAAATGGCAGAGAAATTTCAGAGTTTAGGAAAAAAGGGGTTGGAGCTTCCTGGATGCTCCCGCAACCTGTGGCTGTCTGTACACACCTCTTTGGTGTACTCCTGACTCGTGCGCATGCTCAGTACTTCGGACTGTCGTTGACACGGCCCAGTTTGGGACGGGATTTTGGTCAAAGTGTGGTCCAAACGTCGGCAAATTTGGAGGTCAAAAAATGTTGCATGCTCCAAGCACTCTATATTGCGCACTTGTCCTAAAAAATTGACAGACTTTCGCCGGGAAATGGCAGAGAAATTTCAGAGTTTAGGAAAAAAGGGGTTGGAGCTTCCTGGATGCTCCCGCAACCTGTGGCTGTCTGTACACACCTCTTTGGTGTACTCCTGACTCGTGCGCATGCTCAGTACTTCGGACTGTCGTTGACACGGCCCAGTTTGGGACGGGATTTTGGTCAAAGTGTGGTCCAAACGTCGGCAAATTTGGAGGTCGAAAAATGTTCCGACGAACTTCAAATTTTGCATGCTCCAAGCACTCTATATTGCGCACGTGTCCTAAAAAATTGACAGACTTTCGCCGGGAAATGGCAGAGAAATTTCAGAGTTTAGGAAAAAAGGGGTTGGAGCTTCCTGGATGCTCCCGCAACCTGTGGCTGTCTGTACACACCTCTTTGGTGTACTCCTGACTCGTGCGCATGCTCAGTACTTCGGACTGTCGTTGACACGGCCCAGTTTGGGACGGGATTTTGGTCAAAGTGTGGTCCAAACGTCGGCAAATTTGGAGGTCGAAAAATGTTCCGACGAACTTCAAATTTTGCATGCTCCAAGCACTCTATATTGCGCACTTGTCCTAAAAAATTGACAGACTTTCGCCGGGAAATGGCAGAGAAATTTCAGAGTTTAGGAAAAAAGGGGTTGGAGCTTCCTGGATGCTCCCGCAACCTGTGGCTGTCTGTACACACCTCTTTGGTGTACTCCTGACTCGTGCGCATGCTCAGTACTTCGGACTGTCGTTGACACGGCCCAGTTTGGGACGGGATTTTGGTCAAAGTGTGGTCCAAACGTCGGCAAATTTGGAGGTCGAAAAATGTTCCGACGAACTTCAAATTTTGCATGCTCCAAGCACTCTATATTGCGCACTTGTCCTAAAAAATTGACAGACTTTCGCCGGGAAATGGCAGAGAAATTTCAGAGTTTAGGAAAAAAGGAGTTGGAGCTTCCTGGATGCTCCCGCAACCTGTGGCTGTCTGTACACACCTCTTTGGTGTACTCCTGACTCGTGCGCATGCTCAGTACTTCGGACTGTCGTTGACACGGCCCAGTTTGGGACGGGATTTTGGTCAAAGTGTGGTCCAAACGTCGGCAAATTTGGAGGTCAAAAAATGTTGCATGCTCCAAGCACTCTATATTGCGCACTTGTCCTAAAAAATTGACAGACTTTCGCCGGGAAATGGCAGAGAAATTTCAGAGTTTAGGAAAAAAGGGGTTGGAGCTTCCTGGATGCTCCCGCAACCTGTGGCTGTCTGTACACACCTCTTTGGTGTACTCCTGACTCGTGCGCATGCTCAGTACTTCGGACTGTCGTTGACACGGCCCAGTTTGGGACGGGATTTTGGTCAAAGTGTGCTCCAAACGTCGGCAAATTTGGAGGTCGAAAAATGTTCCGACGAACTTCAAATTTTGCATGCTCCAAGCACTCTATATTGCGCACGTGTCCTAAAAAATTGACAGACTTTCGCCGGGAAATGGCAGAGAAATTTCAGAGTTTAGGAAAAAAGGGGTTGGAGCTTCCTGGATGCTCCCGCAACCTGTGGCTGTCTGTACACACCTCTTTGGTGTACTCCTGACTCGTGCGCATGCTCAGTACTTCGGACTGTCGTTGACACGGCCCAGTTTGGGACGGGATTTTGGTCAAAGTGTGGTCCAAACGTCGGCAAATTTGGAGGTCGAAAAATGTTCCGACGAACTTCAAATTTTGCATGCTCCAAGCACTCTATATTGCGCACTTGTCCTAAAAAATTGACAGACTTTCGCCGGGAAATGGCAGATAAATTTCAGAGTTTAGGAAAAAAGGGGTTGGAGCTTCCTGGATGCTCCCGCAACCTGTGGCTGTCTGTACACACCTCTTTGGTGTACTCCTGACTCGTGCGCATGCTCAGTACTTCGGACTGTCGTTGACACGGCCCAGTTTGGGACGGGATTTTGGTCAAAGTGTGGTCCAAACGTCGGCAAATTTGGAGGTCGAAAAATGTTCAGACGAACTTCAAATTTTGCATGCTCCAAGCACTCTATATTGCGCACTTGTCCTAACAAATTGACAGACTTTCGCCGGGAAATGGCAGAGAAATTTCAGAGTTTAGGAAAAAAGGGGTTGGAGCTTCCTGGATGCTCCCGCAACCTGTGGCTGTCTGTACACACCTCTTTGGTGTACTCCTGACTCGTGCGCATGCTCAGTACTTCGGACTGTCGTTGACACGGCCCAGTTTGGGACGGGATTTTGGTCAAAGTGTGGTCCAAACGTCGGCAAATTTGGAGGTCGAAAAATGTTCCGACGAACTTCAAATTTTGCATGCTCCAAGCACTCTATATTGCGCACTTGTCCTAAAAAATTGACAGACTTTCGCCGGGAAATGGCAGAGAAATTTCAGAGTTTAGGAAAAAAAGGGGTTGGAGCTTCCTGGATGCTCCCGCAACCTGTGGCTGTCTGTACACACCTCTTTGGTGTACTCCTGACTCGTGCGCATGCTCAGTACTTCGGACTGTCGTTGACACGGCCCAGTTTGGGACGGGATTTTGGTCAAAGTGTGGTCCAAACGTCGGCAAATTTGGAGGTCGAAAAATGTTCCGACGAACTTCAAATTGTGCATGCTCCAAGCACTCTATATTGCGCACTTGTCCTAAAAAATTGACAGACTTTCGCCGGGAAATGGCAGAGAAATTTCAGAGTTTAGGAAAAAAGGGGTTGGAGCTTCCTGGATGCTCCCGCAACCTGTGGCTGTCTGTACACACCTCTTTGGTGTACTCCTGACTCGTGCGCATGCTCAGTACTTCGGACTGTCGTTGACACGGCCCAGTTTGGGACGGGATTTTGGTCAAAGTGTGGTCCAAACGTCGGCAAATTTGGAGGTCGAAAAATGTTCCGACGAACTTCAAAATTTGCATGCTCCAAGCACTCTATATTGCGCACTTGTCCTAAAAAATTGACAGACTTTCGCCGGGAAATGGCAGAGAAATTTCAGAGTTTAGGAAAAAAAGGGGTTGGAGCTTCCTGGATGCTCCCGCAACCTGTGGCTGTCTGTACACACCTCTTTGGTGTACTCCTGACTCGTGCGCATGCTCAGTACTTCGGACTGTCGTTGACACGGCCCAGTTTGGGACGGGATTTTGGTCAAAGTGTGGTCCAAACGTCGGCAAATTTGGAGGTCGAAAAATGTTCCGACGAACTTCAAATTTTGCATGCTCCAAGCACTCTATATTGCGCACTTGTCCTAAAAAATTGACAGACTTTCGCCGGGAAATGGCAGAGAAATTTCAGAGTTTAGGAAAAAAGGGGTTGGAGCTTCCTGGATGCTCCCGCAACCTGTGGCTGTCTGTACACACCTCTTTGGTGTACTCCTGACTCGTGCGCATGCTCAGTACTTCGGACTGTCGTTGACACGGCCCAGTTTGGGACGGGATTTTGGTCAAAGTGTGGTCCAAACGTCGGCAAATTTGGAGGTCGAAAAATGTTCCGACGAACTTCAAATTTTGCATGCTCCAAGCACTCTATATTGCGCACTTGTCCTAAAAAATTGACAGACTTTCGCCGGGAAATGGCAGAGAAATTTCAGAGTTTAGGAAAAAAGGGGTTGGAGCTTCCTGGATGCTCCCGCAACCTGTGGCTGTCTGTACACACCTCTTTGGTGTACTCCTGACTCGTGCGCATGCTCAGTACTTCGGACTGTCGTTAACACGGCCCAGTTTGGGACGGGATTTTGGTCAAAGTGTGGTCCAAACGTCGGCAAATTTGGAGGTCGAAAAATGTTCCGACGAACTTCAAATTTTGCATGCTCCAAGCACTCTATATTGCGCACTTGTCCTAAAAAATTGACAGACTTTCGCCCGGAAATGGCAGAGAAATTTCAGAGTTTAGGAAAAAAGGGGTTGGAGCTTCCTGGATGCTCCCGCAACCTGTGGCTGTCTGTACACACCTCTTTGGTGTACTCCTGACTCGTGCGCATGCTCAGTACTTCGGACTGTCGTTGACACGGCCCAGTTTGGGACGGGATTTTGGTCAAAGTGTGGTCCAAACGTCGGCAAATTTGGAGGTCGAAAAATGTTCCGACGAACTTCAAATTTTGCATGCTCCAAGCACTCTATATTGCGCACTTGTCCTAAAAAATTGACAGACTTTCGCCGGGAAATGGCAGAGAAATTTCAGAGTTTAGGAAAAAAGGGGTTGGAGCTTCCTGGATGCTCCCGCAACCTGTGGCTGTCTGTACACACCTCTTTGGTGTACTCCTGACTCGTGCGCATGCTCAGTACTTCGGACTGTCGTTGACACGGCCCAGTTTGGGACGGGATTTTGGTCAAAGTGTGGTCCAAACGTCGGCAAATTTGGAGGTCGAAAAATGTTCCGACGAACTTCAAATTTTGCATGCTCCAAGCACTCTATATTGCGCACTTGTCCTAAAAAATTGACAGACTTTCGCCGGGAAATGGCAGAGAAATTTCAGAGTTTAGGAAAAAAGGGGTTGGAGCTTCCTGGATGCTCCCGCAACCTGTGGCTGTCTGTACACACCTCTTTGGTGTACTCCTGACTCGTGCGCATGCTCAGTACTTCGGACTGTCGTTGACACGGCCCAGTTTGGGACGGGATTTTGGTCAAAGTGTGGTCCAAACGTCGGCAAATTTGGAGGTCGAAAAATGTTCCGACGAACTTCAAATTTTGCATGCTCCAAGCACTCTATATTGCGCACTTGTCCTAAAAAATTGACAGACTTTCGCCGGGAAATGGCAGAGAAATTTCAGAGTTTAGGAAAAAAGGGGTTGGAGCTTCCTGGATGCTCCCGCAACCTGTGGCTGTCTGTACACACCTCTTTGGTGTACTCCTGACTCGTGCGCATGCTCAGTACTTCGGACTGTCGTTGACACGGCCCAGTTTGGGACGGGATTTTGGTCAAAGTGTGGTCCAAACGTCGGCAAATTTGGAGGTCGAAAAATGTTCCGACGAACTTCAAATTTTGCATGCTCCAAGCACTCTATATTGCGCACTTGTCCTAAAAAATTGACAGACTTTCGCCGGGAAATGGCAGAGAAATTTCAGAGTTTAGGAAAAAAGGGGTTGGAGCTTCCTGGATGCTCCCGCAACCTGTGGCTGTCTGTACACACCTCTTTGGTGTACTCCTGACTCGTGCGCATGCTCAGTACTTCGGACTGTCGTTGACACGGCCCAGTTTGGGACGGGATTTTGGTCAAAGTGTGGTCCAAACGTCGGCAAATTTGGAGGTCGAAAAATGTTCCGACGAACTTCAAATTGTGCATGCTCCAAGCACTCTATATTGCGCACTTGTCCTAAAAAATTGACAGACTTTCGCCGGGAAATGGCAGAGAAATTTCAGAGTTTAGGAAAAAAGGGGTTGGAGCTTCCTGGATGCTCCCGCAACCTGTGGCTGTCTGTACACACCTCTTTGGTGTACTCCTGACTCGTGCGCATGCTCAGTACTTCGGAATGTCGTTGACACGGCTCAGTTTGGGACGGGATTTTGGTCAAAGAGTGGTCCAAACGTCGTCAAATTTGGAGGTCGAAAAATGTTCCGACGAACTTCAAATTTTGCATGCTCCAAGCACTCTATATTGCGCACTTGTCCTAAAAAATTGACAGACTTTCGCCGGGAAATGGCAGAGAAATTTCAGAGTTTAGGAAAAAAGGGGTTGGAGCTTCCTGGATGCTCCCGCAACCTGTGGCTGTCTGTACACACCTCTTTGGTGTACTCCTGACTCGTGCGCATGCTCAGTACTTCGGACTGTCGTTGACACGGCCCAGTTTGGGACGGGATTTTGGTCAAAGTGTGGTCCAAACGTCGGCAAATTTGGAGGTCGAAAAATGTTCCGACGAACTTCAAATTTTGCATGCTCCAAGCACTCTATATTGCGCACTTGTCCTAAAAAATTGACAGACTTTCGCCGGGAAATGGCAGAGAAATTTCAGAGTTTAGGAAAAAAGGGGTTGGAGCTTCCTGGATGCTCCCGCAACCTGTGGCTGTCTGTACACACCTCTTTGGTGTACTCCTGACTCGTGCGCATGCTCAGTACTTCGGACTGTCGTTGACACGGCCCAGTTTGGGACTGGATTTTGGTCAAAGTGTGGTCCAAACGTCGGCAAATTTGGAGGTCTAAAAATGTTCCGACGAACTTCAAATTTTGCATGCTCCAAGCACTCTATATTGCGCACTTGTCCTAAAAAATTGACAGACTTTCGCCGGGAAATGGCAGAGAAATTTCAGAGTTTAGGAAAAAAGGGGTTGGAGCTTCCTGGATGCTCCCGCAACCTGTGGCTGTCTGTACACACCTCTTTGGTGTACTCCTGACTCGTGCGCATGCTCAGTACTTCGGACTGTCGTTGACACGGCCCAGTTTGGGACGGGATTTTGGTCAAAGTGTGGTCCAAACGTCGGCAAATTTGGAGGTCGAAAAATGTTCCGACGAACTTCAAATTTTGCATGCTCCAAGCACTCTATATTGCGCACTTGTCCTAAAAAATTGACAGACTTTCGCCGAGAAATTTCAGAGTTTAGGAAAAAAGGGGTTGGAGCTTCCTGGATGCTCCCGCAACCTGTGGCTGTCTGTACACACCTCTTTGGTGTACTCCTGACTCGTGCGCATGCTCAGTACTTCGGACTGTCGTTGACACGGCCCAGTTTGGGACGGGATTTTGGTCAAAGAGTGGTCCAAACGTCGTCAAATTTGGAGGTCGAAAAATGTTCCGACGAACTTCAAATTTTGCATGCTCCAAGCACTCTATATTGCGCACTTGTCCTAAAAAATTGACAGACTTTCGCCGGGAAATGGCAGAGAAATTTCAGAGTTTAGGAAAAAAGGGGTTGGAGCTTCCTGGATGCTCCCGCAACCTGTGGCTGTCTGTACACACCTCTTTGGTGTACTCCTGACTCGTGCGCATGCTCAGTACTTCGGACTGTCGTTGACACGGCCCAGTTTGGGACGGGATTTTGGTCAAAGTGTGGTCCAAACGTCGGCAAATTTGGAGGTCGAAAAATGTTCCGACGAACTTCAAATTTTGCATGCTCCAAGCACTCTATATTGCGCACTTGTCCTAAAAAATTGACAGACTTTCGCCGGGAAATGGCAGAGAAATTTCAGAGTTTAGGAAAAAAGGGGTTGGAGCTTCCTGGATGCTCCCGCAACCTGTGGCTGTCTGTACACACCTCTTTGGTGTACTCCTGACTCGTGCGCATGCTCAGTACTTCGGACTGTCGTTGACACGGCCCAGTTTGGGACTGGATTTTGGTCAAAGTGTGGTCCAAACGTCGGAAAATTTGGAGGTCGAAAAATGTTCCGACGAACTTCAAATTTTGCATGCTCCAAGCACTCTATATTGCGCACTTGTCCTAAAAAATTGACAGACTTTCGCCGGGAAATGGCAGAGAAATTTCAGAGTTTAGGAAAAAAGGGGTTGGAGCTTCCTGGATGCTCCCGCAACCTGTGGCTGTCTGTACACACCTCTTTGGTGTACTCCTGACTCGTGCGCATGCTCAGTACTTCGGACTGTCGTTGACACGGCCCAGTTTGGGACGGGATTTTGGTCAAAGTGTGGTCCAAACGTCGGCAAATTTGGAGGTCGAAAAATGTTCCGACGAACTTCAAATTTTGCATGCTCCAAGCACTCTATATTGCGCACTTGTCCTAAAAAAATTGACAGACTTTCGCCGGGAAATGGCAGAGAAATTTCAGAGTTTAGGAAAAAAGGGGTTGGAGCTTCCTGGATGCTCCCGCAACCTGTGGCTGTCTGTACACACCTCTTTGGTGTACTCCTGACTCGTGCGCATGCTCAGTACTTCGGACTGTCGTTGACACGGCCCAGTTTGGGACGGGATTTTGGTCAAAGTGTGGTCCAAACGTCGGCAAATTTGGAGGTCGAAAAATGTTCCGACGAACTTCAAATTTTGCATGCTCCAAGCACTCTATATTGCGCACTTGTCCTAAAAAATTGACAGACTTTCGCCGGGAAATGGCAGAGAAATTTCAGAGTTTAGGAAAAAAGGGGTTGGAGCTTCCTGGATGCTCCCGCAACCTGTGGCTGTCTGTACACACCTCTTTGGTGTACTCCTGACTCGTGCGCATGCTCAGTACTTCGGACTGTCGTTGACACGGCCCAGTTTGGGACGGGATTTTGGTCAAAGTGTGGTCCAAACGTCGGCAAATTTGGAGGTCGAAAAATGTTCCGACGAACTTCAAATTTTGCATGCTCCAAGCACTCTATATTGCGCACTTGTCCTAAAAAATTGACAGACTTTCGCCGGGAAATGGCAGAGAAATTTCAGAGTTTAGGAAAAAAGGGGTTGGAGCTTCCTGGATGCTCCCGCAACCTGTGGCTGTCTGTACACACCTCTTTGGTGTACTCCTGACTCGTGCGCATGCTCAGTACTTCGGACTGTCGTTGACACGGCCCAGTTTGGGACGGGATTTTGGTCAAAGTGTGGTCCAAACGTCGGCAAATTTGGAGGTCGAAAAATGTTCCGACGAACTTCAAATTTTGCATGCTCCAAGCACTCTATATTGCGCACTTGTCCTAAAAAATTGACAGACTTTCGCCGGGAAATGGCAGAGAAATTTCAGAGTTTAGGAAAAAAGGGGTTGGAGCTTCATGGATGCTCCCGCAACCTGTGGCTGTCTGTACACACCTCTTTGGTGTACTCCTGACTCGTGCGCATGCTCAGTACTTCGGACTGTCGTTGACACGGCCCAGTTTGGGACTGGATTTTGGTCAAAGTGTGGTCCAAACGTCGGCAAATTTGGAGGTCGAAAAATGTTCCGACGAACTTCAAATTTTGCATGCTCCAAGCACTCTATATTGCGCACTTGTCCTAAAAAATTGACAGACTTTCGCCGGGAAATGGCAGAGAAATTTCAGAGTTTAGGAAAAAAGGGGTTGGAGCTTCCTGGATGCTCCCGCAACCTGTGGCTGTCTGTACACACCTCTTTGGTGTACTCCTGACTCGTGCGCATGCTCAGTACTTCGGACTGTCGTTGACACGGCCCAGTTTGGGACGGGATTTTGGTCAAAGTGTGGTCCAAACGTCGGCAAATTTGGAGGTCGAAAAATGTTCCGACGAACTTCAAATTTTGCATGCTCCAAGCACTCTATATTGCGCACTTGTCCTAAAAAATTGACAGACTTTCGCCGGGAAATGGCAGAGAAATTTCAGAGTTTAGGAAAAAAGGGGTTGGAGCTTCCTGGATGCTCCCGCAACCTGTGGCTGTCTGTACACACCTCTTTGGTGTACTCCTGACTCGTGCGCATGCTCAGTACTTCGGACTGTCGTTGACACGGCCCAGTTTGGGACGGGATTTTGGTCAAAGTGTGGTCCAAACGTCGGCAAATTTGGAGGTCAAAAATGTTCCGACGAACTTCAAATTTTGCATGCTCCAAGCACTCTATATTGCGCACTTGTCCTAAAAAATTGACAGACTTTCGCCGGGAAATGGCAGAGAAATTTCAGAGTTTAGGAAAAAAGGGGTTGGAGCTTCCTGGATGCTCCCGCAACCTGTGGCTGTCTGTACACACCTCTTTGGTGTACTCCTGACTCGTGCGCATGCTCAGTACTTCGGACTGTCGTTGACACGGCCCAGTTTGGGACGGGATTTTGGTCAAAGTGTGGTCCAAACGTCGGCAAATTTGGAGGTCGAAAAATGTTCCGACGAACTTCAAATTTTGCATGCTCCAAGCACTCTATATTGCGCACTTGTCCTAAAAAATTGACAGACTTTCGCCGGGAAATGGCAGAGAAATTTCAGAGTTTAGGAAAAAAGGGGTTGGAGCTTCCTGGATGCTCCCGCAACCTGTGGCTGTCTGTACACACCTCTTTGGTGTACTCCTGACTCGTGCGCATGCTCAGTACTTCGGACTGTCGTTGACACGGCCCAGTTTGGGACGGGATTTTGGTCAAAGTGTGGTCCAAACGTCGGCAAATTTGGAGGTCGAAAAATGTTCCGACGAACTTCAAATTTTGCATGCTCCAAGCACTCTATATTGCGCACTTGTCCTAACAAATTGACAGACTTTCGCCTGGAAATGGCAGAGAAATTTCAGAGTTTAGGAAAAAAGGGGTTGGAGCTTCCTGGATGCTCCCGCAACCTGTGGCTGTCTGTACACACCTCTTTGGTGTACTCCTGACTCGTGCGCATGCTCAGTACTTCGGACTGTCGTTGACACGGCCCAGTTTGGGACGGGATTTTGGTCAAAGTGTGGTCCAAACGTCGGCAAATTTGGAGGTCGAAAAATGTTCCGACGAACTTCAAATGTTGCATGCTCCAAGCACTCTATATTGCGCACTTGTCCTAAAAAATTGACAGACTTTCGCCGGGAAATGGCAGAGAAATTTCAGAGTTTAGGAAAAAAGGGGTTGGAGCTTCCTGGATGCTCGCGCAACCTGTGGCTGTCTGTACACACCTCTTTGGTGTACTCCTGACTCGTGCGCATGCTCAGTACTTCGGACTGTCGTTGACACGGCCCAGTTTGGGACGGGATTTTGGTCAAAGTGTGGTCCAAACGTCGGCAAATTTGGAGGTCGAAAAATGTTCCGACGAACTTCAAATTTTGCATGCTCCAAGCACTCTATATTGCGCACTTGTCCTAAAAAATTGACAGACTTTCGCCGGGAAATGGCAGAGAAATTTCAGAGTTTAGGAAAAAAAGGGGTTGGAGCTTCCTGGATGCTCCCGCAACCTGTGGCTGTCTGTACACACCTCTTTGGTGTACTCCTGACTCGTGCGCATGCTCAGTACTTCGGACTGTCGTTGACACGGCCCAGTTTGGGACGGGATTTTGGTCAAAGTGTGGTCCAAACGTCGGCAAATTTGGAGGTCGAAAAATGTTCCGACGAACTTCAAATTTTGCATGCTCCAAGCACTCTATATTGCGCACTTGTCCTAAAAAATTGACAGACTTTCGCCGGGAAATGGCAGAGAAATTTCAGAGTTTAGGAAAAAAGAGGGGTTGGAGCTTCCTGGATGCTCCCGCAACCTGTGGCTGTCTGTACACACCTCTTTGGTGTACTCCTGACTCGTGCGCATGCTCAGTACTTCGGACTGTCGTTGACACGGCCCAGTTTGGGACGGGATTTTGGTCAAAGTGTGGTCCAAACGTCGGCAAATTTGGAGGTCGAAAAATGTTCCGACGAACTTCGAATTTTGCATGCTCCAAGCACTCTATATTGCGCACTTGTCCTAAAAAATTGACAGACTTTCGCCGGGAAATGGCAGAGAAATTTCAGAGTTTAGGAAAAAAGGGGTTGGAGCTTCCTGGATGCTCCCGCAACCTGTGGCTGTCTGTACACACATCTTTGGTGTACTCCTGACTCGTGCGCATGCTCAGTACTTCGGACTGTCGTTGACACGGCCCAGTTTGGGACGGGATTTTGGTCAAAGTGTGGTCCAAACGTCGGCAAATTTGGAGGTCGAAAAATGTTCCGACGAACTTCAAATTTTGCATGCTCCAAGCACTCTATATTGCGCACTTGTCCTAAAAAATTGACAGACTTTCGCCGGGAAATGGCAGAGAAATTTCAGAGTTTAGGAAAAAAGGGGTTGGAGCTTCCTGGATGCTCCCGCAACCTGTGGCTGTCTGTACACACCTCTTTGGTGTACCCCTGACTCGTGCGCATGCTCAGTACTTCGGACTGTCGTTGACACGGCCCAGTTTGGGACGGGATTTTGGTCAAAGTGTGGTCCAAACGTCGGCAAATTTGGAGGTCGAAAAATGTTCCGACGAACTTCAAATTTTGCATGCTCCAAGCACTCTATATTGCGCACTTGTCCTAAAAAATTGACAGACTTTCGCCGGGAAATGGCAGAGAAATTTCAGAGTTTAGGAAAAAAGGGGTTGGAGCTTCCTGGATGCTCCCGCAACCTGTGGCTGTCTGTACACACATCTTTGGTGTACTCCTGACTCGTGCGCATGCTCAGTACTTCGGACTGTCGTTGACACGGCCCAGTTTGGGACGGGATTTTGGTCAAAGTGTGGTCCAAACGTCGGCAAATTTGGAGGTCGAAAAATGTTCCGACGAACTTCAAATTTTGCATGCTCCAAGCACTCTATATTGCGCACTTGTCCTAAAAAATTGACAGACTTTCGCCGGGAAATGGCAGAGAAATTTCAGAGTTTAGGAAAAAAGGGGTTGGAGCTTCCTGGATGCTCCCGCAACCTGTGGCTGTCTGTACACACCTCTTTGGTGTACCCCTGACTCGTGCGCATGCTCAGTACTTCGGACTGTCGTTGACACGGCCCAGTTTGGGACGGGATTTTGGTCAAAGTGTGGTCCAAACGTCGGCAAATTTGGAGGTCGAAAATGTTCCGACGAACTTCAAATTTTGCATGCTCCAAGCACTCTATATTGCGCACTTGTCCTAAAAAATTGACAGACTTTCGCCGGGAAATGGCAGAGAAATTTCAGAGTTTAGGAAAAAAGGGGTTGGAGCTTCCTGGATGCTCCCGCAACCTGTGGCTGTCTGTACACACCTCTTTGGTGTACTCCTGACTCGTGCGCATGCTCAGTACTTCGGACTGTCGTTGACACGGCCCAGTTTGGGACGGGATTTTGGTCAAAGTGTGGTCCAAACGTCGGCAAATTTGGAGGTCGAAAAATGTTCCGACGAACTTCAAATTTTGCATGCTCCAAGCACTCTATATTGCGCACTTGTCCTAAAAAATTGACAGACTTTCGCCGGGAAATGGCAGAGAAATTTCAGAGTTTAGGAAAAAAGAGGGGTTGGAGCTTCCTGGATGCTCCCGCAACCTGTGGCTGTCTGTACACACCTCTTTGGTGTACTCCTGACTCGTGCGCATGCTCAGTACTTCGGACTGTCGTTGACACGGCCCAGTTTGGGACGGGATTTTGGTCAAAGTGTGGTCCAAACGTCGGCAAATTTGGAGGTCGAAAAATGTTCCGACGAACTTCGAATTTTGCATGCTCCAAGCACTCTATATTGCGCACTTGTCCTAAACAATTGACAGACTTTCGCCGGGAAATGGCAGAGAAATTTCAGAGTTTAGGAAAAAAGGGGTTGGAGCTTCCTGGATGCTCCCGCAACCTGTGGCTGTCTGTACACACATCTTTGGTGTACTCCTGACTCGTGCGCATGCTCAGTACTTCGGACTGTCGTTGACACGGCCCAGTTTGGGACGGAATTTTGGTCAAAGTGTGGTCCAAACGTCGGCAAATTTGGAGGTCGAAAAATGTTCCGACGAACTTCAAATTTTGCATGCTCCAAGCACTCTATATTGCGCACTTGTCCTAAAAAATTGACAGACTTTCGCCGGGAAATGGCAGAGAAATTTCAGAGTTTAGGAAAAAGAGGGGTTGGAGCTTCCTGGATGCTCCCGCAACCTGTGGCTGTCTGTACACACCTCTTTGGTGTACTCCTGACTCGTGCGCATGCTCAGTACTTCGGACTGTCGTTGACACGGCCCAGTTTGGGACGGGATTTTGGTCAAAGTGTGGTCCAAACGTCGGCAAATTTGGAGGTCGAAAAATGTTCCGACGAACTTCAATTTTGCATGCTCCAAGCACTCTATATTGCGCACTTGTCCTAAAAAATTGACAGACTTTCGCCGGGAAATGGCAGAGAAATTTCAGAGTTTAGGAAAAAAGGGGTTGGAGCTTCCTGGATGCTCCCGCAACCTGTGGCTGTCTGTACACACATCTTTGGTGTACTCCTGACTCGTGCGCATGCTCAGTACTTCGGACTGTCGTTGACACGGCCCAGTTTGGGACGGGATTTTGGTCAAAGTGTGGTCCAAACGTCGGCAAATTTGGAGGTCGAAAAATGTTCCGACGAACTTCAAATTTTGCATGCTCCAAGCACTCTATATTGCGCACTTGTCCTAAAAAATTGACAGACTTTCGCCGGGAAATGGCAGAGAAATTTCAGAGTTTAGGAAAAAAGGGGTTGGAGCTTCCTGGATGCTCCCGCAACCTGTGGCTGTCTGTACACACCTCTTTGGTGTACCCCTGACTCGTGCGCATGCTCAGTACTTCGGACTGTCGTTGACACGGCCCAGTTTGGGACGGGATTTTGGTCAAAGTGTGGTCCAAACGTCGGCAAATTTGGAGGTCGAAAAATGTTCCGACGAACTTCAAATTTTGCATGCTCCAAGCACTCTATATTGCGCACTTGTCCTAAAAAATTGACAGACTTTCGCCGGGAAATGGCAGAGAAATTTCAGAGTTTAGGAAAAAAGGGGTTGGAGCTTCCTGGATGCTCCCGCAACCTGTGGCTGTCTGTACACACCTCTTTGGTGTACTCCTGACTCGTGCGCATGCTCAGTACTTCGGACTGTCGTTGACACGGCCCAGTTTGGGACGGGATTTTGGTCAAAGTGTGGTCCAAACGTCGGCAAATTTGGAGGTCGAAAAATGTTCCGACGAACTTCAAATTTTGCATGCTCCAAGCACTCTATATTGCGCACTTGTCCTAAAAAATTGACAGACTTTCGCCGGGAAATGGCAGAGAAATTTCAGAGTTTAGGAAAAAAGAGGGGTTGGAGCTTCCTGGATGCTCCCGCAACCTGTGGCTGTCTGTACACACCTCTTTGGTGTACTCCTGACTCGTGCGCATGCTCAGTACTTCGGACTGTCGTTGACACGGCCCAGTTTGGGACGGGATTTTGGTCAAAGTGTGGTCCAAACGTCGGCAAATTTGGAGGTCGAAAAATGTTCCGACGAACTTCGAATTTTGCATGCTCCAAGCACTCTATATTGCGCACTTGTCCTAAACAATTGACAGACTTTCGCCGGGAAATGGCAGAGAAATTTCAGAGTTTAGGAAAAAAGGGGTTGGAGCTTCCTGGATGCTCCCGCAACCTGTGGCTGTCTGTACACACATCTTTGGTGTACTCCTGACTCGTGCGCATGCTCAGTACTTCGGACTGTCGTTGACACGGCCCAGTTTGGGACGGGATTTTGGTCAAAGTGTGGTCCAAACGTCGGCAAATTTGGAGGTCGAAAAATGTTCCGACGAACTTCAAATTTTGCATGCTCCAAGCACTCTATATTGCGCACTTGTCCTAAAAAATTGACAGACTTTCGCCGGGAAATGGCAGAGAAATTTCAGAGTTTAGGAAAAAAGGGGTTGGAGCTTCCTGGATGCTCCCGCAACCTGTGGCTGTCTGTACACACCTCTTTGGTGTACCCCTGACTCGTGCGCATGCTCAGTACTTCGGACTGTCGTTGACACGGCCCAGTTTGGGACGGGATTTTGGTCAAAGTGTGGTCCAAACGTCGGCAAATTTGGAGGTCGAAAAATGTTCCGACGAACTTCAAATTTTGCATGCTCCAAGCACTCTATATTGCGCACTTGTCCTAAAAAATTGACAGACTTTCGCCGGGAAATGGAAGAGAAATTTCAGAGTTTAGGAAAAAAGGGGTTGGAGCTTCCTGGATGCTCCCGCAACCTGTGGCTGTCTGTACACACATCTTTGGTGTACTCCTGACTCGTGCGCATGCTCAGTACTTCGGACTGTCGTTGACACGGCCCAGTTTGGGACGGGATTTTGGTCAAAGTGTGGTCCAAACGTCGGCAAATTTGGAGGTCGAAAAATGTTCCGACGAACTTCAAATTTTGCATGCTCCAAGCACTCTATATTGCGCACTTGTCCTAAAAAATTGACAGACTTTCGCCGGGAAATGGCAGAGAAATTTCAGAGTTTAGGAAAAAAGGGGTTGGAGCTTCCTGGATGCTCCCGCAACCTGTGGCTGTCTGTACACACCTCTTTGGTGTACTCCTGACTCGTGCGCATGCTCAGTACTTCGGACTGTCGTTGACACGGCCCAGTTTGGGACGGGATTTTGGTCAAAGTGTGGTCCAAACGTCGGCAAATTTGGAGGTCGAAAAATGTTCCGACGAACTTCAAATTTTGCATGCTCCAAGCACTCTATATTGCGCACTTGTCCTAAAAAATTGACAGACTTTCGCCGGGAAATGGCAGAGAAATTTCAGAGTTTAGGAAAAAAGGGGTTGGAGCTTCCTGGATGCTCCCGCAACCTGTGGCTGTCTGTACACACCTCTTTGGTGTACTCCTGACTCGTGCGCATGCTCAGTACTTCGGACTGTCGTTGACACGGCCCAGTTTGGGACGGGATTTTGGTCAAAGTGTGGTCCAAACGTCGGCAAATTTGGAGGTCGAAAAATGTTCCGACGAACTTCAAATTTTGCATGCTCCAAGCACTCTATATTGCGCACTTGTCCTAAAAAATTGACAGACTTTCGCCGGGAAATGGCAGAGAAATTTCAGAGTTTAGGAAAAAAGGGGTTGGAGCTTCCTGGATGCTCCCGCAACCTGTGGCTGTCTGTACACACCTCTTTGGTGTACTCCTGACTCGTGCGCATGCTCAGTACTTCGGACTGTCGTTGACACGGCCCAGTTTGGGACGGGATTTTGGTCAAAGTGTGGTCCAAACGTCGGCAAATTTGGAGGTCGAAAAATGTTCCGACGAACTTCAAATTTTGCATGCTCCAAGCACTCTATATTGCGCACTTGTCCTAAAAAATTGACAGACTTTCGCCGGGAAATGGCAGAGAAATTTCAGAGTTTAGGAAAAAAGGGGTTGGAGCTTCCTGGATGCTCCCGCAACCTGTGGCTGTCTGTACACACCTCTTTGGTGTACTCCTGACTCGTGCGCATGCTCAGTACTTCGGACTGTCGTTGACACGGCCCAGTTTGGGACGGGATTTTGGTCAAAGTGTGGTCCAAACGTCGGCAAATTTGGAGGTCGAAAAATGTTCCGACGAACTTCAAATTTTGCATGCTCCAAGCACTCTATATTGCGCACTTGTCCTAAAAAATTGACAGACTTTCGCCGGGAAATGGCAGAGAAATTTCAGAGTTTAGGAAAAAAGGGGTTGGAGCTTCCTGGATGCTCCCGCAACCTGTGGCTGTCTGTACACACCTCTTTGGTGTACTCCTGACTCGTGCGCATGCTCAGTACTTCGGACTGTCGTTGACACGGCCCAGTTTGGGACGGGATTTTGGTCAAAGTGTGGTCCAAACGTCGGCAAATTTGGAGGTCGAAAAATGTTCCGACGAACTTCAAATTTTGCATGCTCCAAGCACTCTATATTGCGCACTTGTCCTAAAAAATTGACAGACTTTCGCCGGGAAATGGCAGAGAAATTTCAGAGTTTAGGAAAAAAGGGGTTGGAGCTTCCTGGATGCTCCCGCAACCTGTGGCTGTCTGTACACACCTCTTTGGTGTACTCCTGACTCGTGCGCATGCTCAGTACTTCGGACTGTCGTTGACACGGCCCAGTTTGGGACGGGATTTTGGTCAAAGTGTGGTCCAAACGTCGGCAAATTTGGAGGTCGAAAAATGTTCCGACGAACTTCAAATTTTGCATGCTCCAAGCACTCTATATTGCGCACTTGTCCTAAAAAATTGACAGACTTTCGCCGGGAAATGGCAGAGAAATTTCAGAGTTTAGGAAAAAAGGGGTTGGAGCTTCCTGGATGCTCCCGCAACCTGTGGCTGTCTGTACACACCTCTTTGGTGTACTCCTGACTCGTGCGCATGCTCAGTACTTCGGACTGTCGTTGACACGGCCCAGTTTGGGACGGGATTTTGGTCAAAGTGTGGTCCAAACGTCGGCAAATTTGGAGGTCGAAAAATGTTCCGACGAACTTCAAATTTTGCATGCTCCAAGCACTCTATATTGCGCACTTGTCCTAAAAAATTGACAGACTTTCGCCGGGAAATGGCAGAGAAATTTCAGAGTTTAGGAAAAAAGGGGTTGGAGCTTCCTGGATGCTCCCGCAACCTGTGGCTGTCTGTACACACCTCTTTGGTGTACTCCTGACTCGTGCGCATGCTCAGTACTTCGGACTGTCGTTGACACGGCCCAGTTTGGGACGGGATTTTGGTCAAAGTGTGGTCCAAACGTCGGCAAATTTGGAGGTCGAAAAATGTTCCGACGAACTTCAAATTTTGCATGCTCCAAGCACTCTATATTGCGCACTTGTCCTAAAAAATTGACAGACTTTCGCCGGGAAATGGCAGAGAAATTTCAGAGTTTAGGAAAAAAGGGGTTGGAGCTTCCTGGATGCTCCCGCAACCTGTGGCTGTCTGTACACACCTCTTTGGTGTACTCCTGACTCGTGCGCATGCTCAGTACTTCGGACTGTCGTTGACACGGCCCAGTTTGGGACGGGATTTTGGTCAAAGTGTGGTCCAAACGTCGGCAAATTTGGAGGTCGAAAAATGTTCCGACGAACTTCAAATTTTGCATGCTCCAAGCACTCTATATTGCGCACTTGTCCTAAAAAATTGACAGACTTTCGCCGGGAAATGGCAGAGAAATTTCAGAGTTTAGGAAAAAAGGGGTTGGAGCTTCCTGGATGCTCCCGCAACCTGTGGCTGTCTGTACACACCTCTTTGGTGTACTCCTGACTCGTGCGCATGCTCAGTACTTCGGACTGTCGTTGACACGGCCCAGTTTGGGACGGGATTTTGGTCAAAGTGTGGTCCAAACGTCGGCAAATTTGGAGGTCGAAAAATGTTCCGACGAACTTCAAATTTTGCATGCTCCAAGCACTCTATATTGCGCACTTGTCCTAAAAAATTGACAGACTTTCGCCGGGAAATGGCAGAGAAATTTCAGAGTTTAGGAAAAAAGGGGTTGGAGCTTCCTGGATGCTCCCGCAACCTGTGGCTGTCTGTACACACCTCTTTGGTGTACTCCTGACTCGTGCGCATGCTCAGTACTTCGGACTGTCGTTGACACGGCCCAGTTTGGGACGGGATTTTGGTCAAAGTGTGGTCCAAACGTCGGCAAATTTGGAGGTCGAAAAATGTTCCGACGAACTTCAAATTTTGCATGCTCCAAGCACTCTATATTGCGCACTTGTCCTAAAAAATTGACAGACTTTCGCCGGGAAATGGCAGAGAAATTTCAGAGTTTAGGAAAAAAGGGGTTGGAGCTTCCTGGATGCTCCCGCAACCTGTGGCTGTCTGTACACACCTCTTTGGTGTACTCCTGACTCGTGCGCATGCTCAGTACTTCGGACTGTCGTTGACACGGCCCAGTTTGGGACGGGATTTTGGTCAAAGTGTGGTCCAAACGTCGGCAAATTTGGAGGTCGAAAAATGTTCCGACGAACTTCAAATTTTGCATGCTCCAAGCACTCTATATTGCGCACTTGTCCTAAAAAATTGACAGACTTTCGCCGGGAAATGGCAGAGAAATTTCAGAGTTTAGGAAAAAAGGGGTTGGAGCTTCCTGGATGCTCCCGCAACCTGTGGCTGTCTGTACACACCTCTTTGGTGTACTCCTGACTCGTGCGCATGCTCAGTACTTCGGACTGTCGTTGACACGGCCCAGTTTGGGACGGGATTTTGGTCAAAGTGTGGTCCAAACGTCGGCAAATTTGGAGGTCGAAAAATGTTCCGACGAACTTCAAATTTTGCATGCTCCAAGCACTCTATATTGCGCACTTGTCCTAAAAAATTGACAGACTTTCGCCGGGAAATGGCAGAGAAATTTCAGAGTTTAGGAAAAAAGGGGTTGGAGCTTCCTGGATGCTCCCGCAACCTGTGGCTGTCTGTACACACCTCTTTGGTGTACTCCTGACTCGTGCGCATGCTCAGTACTTCGGACTGTCGTTGACACGGCCCAGTTTGGGACGGGATTTTGGTCAAAGTGTGGTCCAAACGTCGGCAAATTTGGAGGTCGAAAAATGTTCCGACGAACTTCAAATTTTGCATGCTCCAAGCACTCTATATTGCGCACTTGTCCTAAAAAATTGACAGACTTTCGCCGGGAAATGGCAGAGAAATTTCAGAGTTTAGGAAAAAAGGGGTTGGAGCTTCCTGGATGCTCCCGCAACCTGTGGCTGTCTGTACACACCTCTTTGGTGTACTCCTGACTCGTGCGCATGCTCAGTACTTCGGACTGTCGTTGACACGGCCCAGTTTGGGACGGGATTTTGGTCAAAGTGTGGTCCAAACGTCGGCAAATTTGGAGGTCGAAAAATGTTCCGACGAACTTCAAATTTTGCATGCTCCAAGCACTCTATATTGCGCACTTGTCCTAAAAAATTGACAGACTTTCGCCGGGAAATGGCAGAGAAATTTCAGAGTTTAGGAAAAAAGGGGTTGGAGCTTCCTGGATGCTCCCGCAACCTGTGGCTGTCTGTACACACCTCTTTGGTGTACTCCTGACTCGTGCGCATGCTCAGTACTTCGGACTGTCGTTGACACGGCCCAGTTTGGGACGGGATTTTGGTCAAAGTGTGGTCCAAACGTCGGCAAATTTGGAGGTCGAAAAATGTTCCGACGAACTTCAAATTTTGCATGCTCCAAGCACTCTATATTGCGCACTTGTCCTAAAAAATTGACAGACTTTCGCCGGGAAATGGCAGAGAAATTTCAGAGTTTAGGAAAAAAGGGGTTGGAGCTTCCTGGATGCTCCCGCAACCTGTGGCTGTCTGTACACACCTCTTTGGTGTACTCCTGACTCGTGCGCATGCTCAGTACTTCGGACTGTCGTTGACACGGCCCAGTTTGGGACGGGATTTTGGTCAAAGTGTGGTCCAAACGTCGGCAAATTTGGAGGTCGAAAAATGTTCCGACGAACTTCAAATTTTGCATGCTCCAAGCACTCTATATTGCGCACTTGTCCTAAAAAATTGACAGACTTTCGCCGGGAAATGGCAGAGAAATTTCAGAGTTTAGGAAAAAAGGGGTTGGAGCTTCCTGGATGCTCCCGCAACCTGTGGCTGTCTGTACACACCTCTTTGGTGTACTCCTGACTCGTGCGCATGCTCAGTACTTCGGACTGTCGTTGACACGGCCCAGTTTGGGACGGGATTTTGGTCAAAGTGTGGTCCAAACGTCGGCAAATTTGGAGGTCGAAAAATGTTCCGACGAACTTCAAATTTTGCATGCTCCAAGCACTCTATATTGCGCACTTGTCCTAAAAAATTGACAGACTTTCGCCGGGAAATGGCAGAGAAATTTCAGAGTTTAGGAAAAAAGGGGTTGGAGCTTCCTGGATGCTCCCGCAACCTGTGGCTGTCTGTACACACCTCTTTGGTGTACTCCTGACTCGTGCGCATGCTCAGTACTTCGGACTGTCGTTGACACGGCCCAGTTTGGGACGGGATTTTGGTCAAAGTGTGGTCCAAACGTCGGCAAATTTGGAGGTCGAAAAATGTTCCGACGAACTTCAAATTTTGCATGCTCCAAGCACTCTATATTGCGCACTTGTCCTAAAAAATTGACAGACTTTCGCCGGGAAATGGCAGAGAAATTTCAGAGTTTAGGAAAAAAGGGGTTGGAGCTTCCTGGATGCTCCCGCAACCTGTGGCTGTCTGTACACACCTCTTTGGTGTACTCCTGACTCGTGCGCATGCTCAGTACTTCGGACTGTCGTTGACACGGCCCAGTTTGGGACGGGATTTTGGTCAAAGTGTGGTCCAAACGTCGGCAAATTTGGAGGTCGAAAAATGTTCCGACGAACTTCAAATTTTGCATGCTCCAAGCACTCTATATTGCGCACTTGTCCTAAAAAATTGACAGACTTTCGCCGGGAAATGGCAGAGAAATTTCAGAGTTTAGGAAAAAAGGGGTTGGAGCTTCCTGGATGCTCCCGCAACCTGTGGCTGTCTGTACACACCTCTTTGGTGTACTCCTGACTCGTGCGCATGCTCAGTACTTCGGACTGTCGTTGACACGGCCCAGTTTGGGACGGGATTTTGGTCAAAGTGTGGTCCAAACGTCGGCAAATTTGGAGGTCGAAAAATGTTCCGACGAACTTCAAATTTTGCATGCTCCAAGCACTCTATATTGCGCACTTGTCCTAAAAAATTGACAGACTTTCGCCGGGAAATGGCAGAGAAATTTCAGAGTTTAGGAAAAAAGGGGTTGGAGCTTCCTGGATGCTCCCGCAACCTGTGGCTGTCTGTACACACCTCTTTGGTGTACTCCTGACTCGTGCGCATGCTCAGTACTTCGGACTGTCGTTGACACGGCCCAGTTTGGGACGGGATTTTGGTCAAAGTGTGGTCCAAACGTCGGCAAATTTGGAGGTCGAAAAATGTTCCGACGAACTTCAAATTTTGCATGCTCCAAGCACTCTATATTGCGCACTTGTCCTAAAAAATTGACAGACTTTCGCCGGGAAATGGCAGAGAAATTTCAGAGTTTAGGAAAAAAGGGGTTGGAGCTTCCTGGATGCTCCCGCAACCTGTGGCTGTCTGTACACACCTCTTTGGTGTACTCCTGACTCGTGCGCATGCTCAGTACTTCGGACTGTCGTTGACACGGCCCAGTTTGGGACGGGATTTTGGTCAAAGTGTGGTCCAAACGTCGGCAAATTTGGAGGTCGAAAAATGTTCCGACGAACTTCAAATTTTGCATGCTCCAAGCACTCTATATTGCGCACTTGTCCTAAAAAATTGACAGACTTTCGCCGGGAAATGGCAGAGAAATTTCAGAGTTTAGGAAAAAAGGGGTTGGAGCTTCCTGGATGCTCCCGCAACCTGTGGCTGTCTGTACACACCTCTTTGGTGTACTCCTGACTCGTGCGCATGCTCAGTACTTCGGACTGTCGTTGACACGGCCCAGTTTGGGACGGGATTTTGGTCAAAGTGTGGTCCAAACGTCGGCAAATTTGGAGGTCGAAAAATGTTCCGACGAACTTCAAATTTTGCATGCTCCAAGCACTCTATATTGCGCACTTGTCCTAAAAAATTGACAGACTTTCGCCGGGAAATGGCAGAGAAATTTCAGAGTTTAGGAAAAAAGGGGTTGGAGCTTCCTGGATGCTCCCGCAACCTGTGGCTGTCTGTACACACCTCTTTGGTGTACTCCTGACTCGTGCGCATGCTCAGTACTTCGGACTGTCGTTGACACGGCCCAGTTTGGGACGGGATTTTGGTCAAAGTGTGGTCCAAACGTCGGCAAATTTGGAGGTCGAAAAATGTTCCGACGAACTTCAAATTTTGCATGCTCCAAGCACTCTATATTGCGCACTTGTCCTAAAAAATTGACAGACTTTCGCCGGGAAATGGCAGAGAAATTTCAGAGTTTAGGAAAAAAGGGGTTGGAGCTTCCTGGATGCTCCCGCAACCTGTGGCTGTCTGTACACACCTCTTTGGTGTACTCCTGACTCGTGCGCATGCTCAGTACTTCGGACTGTCGTTGACACGGCCCAGTTTGGGACGGGATTTTGGTCAAAGTGTGGTCCAAACGTCGGCAAATTTGGAGGTCGAAAAATGTTCCGACGAACTTCAAATTTTGCATGCTCCAAGCACTCTATATTGCGCACTTGTCCTAAAAAATTGACAGACTTTCGCCGGGAAATGGCAGAGAAATTTCAGAGTTTAGGAAAAAAGGGGTTGGAGCTTCCTGGATGCTCCCGCAACCTGTGGCTGTCTGTACACACCTCTTTGGTGTACTCCTGACTCGTGCGCATGCTCAGTACTTCGGACTGTCGTTGACACGGCCCAGTTTGGGACGGGATTTTGGTCAAAGTGTGGTCCAAACGTCGGCAAATTTGGAGGTCGAAAAATGTTCCGACGAACTTCAAATTTTGCATGCTCCAAGCACTCTATATTGCGCACTTGTCCTAAAAAATTGACAGACTTTCGCCGGGAAATGGCAGAGAAATTTCAGAGTTTAGGAAAAAAGGGGTTGGAGCTTCCTGGATGCTCCCGCAACCTGTGGCTGTCTGTACACACCTCTTTGGTGTACTCCTGACTCGTGCGCATGCTCAGTACTTCGGACTGTCGTTGACACGGCCCAGTTTGGGACGGGATTTTGGTCAAAGTGTGGTCCAAACGTCGGCAAATTTGGAGGTCGAAAAATGTTCCGACGAACTTCAAATTTTGCATGCTCCAAGCACTCTATATTGCGCACTTGTCCTAAAAAATTGACAGACTTTCGCCGGGAAATGGCAGAGAAATTTCAGAGTTTAGGAAAAAAGGGGTTGGAGCTTCCTGGATGCTCCCGCAACCTGTGGCTGTCTGTACACACCTCTTTGGTGTACTCCTGACTCGTGCGCATGCTCAGTACTTCGGACTGTCGTTGACACGGCCCAGTTTGGGACGGGATTTTGGTCAAAGTGTGGTCCAAACGTCGGCAAATTTGGAGGTCGAAAAATGTTCCGACGAACTTCAAATTTTGCATGCTCCAAGCACTCTATATTGCGCACTTGTCCTAAAAAATTGACAGACTTTCGCCGGGAAATGGCAGAGAAATTTCAGAGTTTAGGAAAAAAGGGGTTGGAGCTTCCTGGATGCTCCCGCAACCTGTGGCTGTCTGTACACACCTCTTTGGTGTACTCCTGACTCGTGCGCATGCTCAGTACTTCGGACTGTCGTTGACACGGCCCAGTTTGGGACGGGATTTTGGTCAAAGTGTGGTCCAAACGTCGGCAAATTTGGAGGTCGAAAAATGTTCCGACGAACTTCAAATTTTGCATGCTCCAAGCACTCTATATTGCGCACTTGTCCTAAAAAATTGACAGACTTTCGCCGGGAAATGGCAGAGAAATTTCAGAGTTTAGGAAAAAAGGGGTTGGAGCTTCCTGGATGCTCCCGCAACCTGTGGCTGTCTGTACACACCTCTTTGGTGTACTCCTGACTCGTGCGCATGCTCAGTACTTCGGACTGTCGTTGACACGGCCCAGTTTGGGACGGGATTTTGGTCAAAGTGTGGTCCAAACGTCGGCAAATTTGGAGGTCGAAAAATGTTCCGACGAACTTCAAATTTTGCATGCTCCAAGCACTCTATATTGCGCACTTGTCCTAAAAAATTCGACAGACTTTCGCCGGGAAATGGCAGAGAAATTTCAGAGTTTAGGAAAAAAGGGGTTGGAGCTTCCTGGATGCTCCCGCAACCTGTGGCTGTCTGTACACACCTCTTTGGTGTACTCCTGACTCGTGCGCATGCTCAGTACTTCGGACTGTCGTTGACACGGCCCAGTTTGGGACGGGATTTTGGTCAAAGTGTGGTCCAAACGTCGGCAAATTTGGAGGTCGAAAAATGTTCCGACGAACATTCAAATTTTGCATGCTCCAAGCACTCTATATTGCGCACTTGTCCTAAAAAATTGACAGACTTTCGCCGGGAAATGGCTGAGAAATTTCAGAGTTTAGGAAAAAAGGGGTTGGAGCTTCCTGGATGCTCCCGCAACCTGTGGCTGTCTGTACACACCTCTTTGGTGTACTCCTGACTCGTGCGCATGCTCAGTACTTCGGACTGTCGTTGACACGGCCCAGTTTGGGACGGGATTTTGGTCAAAGTGTGGTCCAAACGTCGGCAAATTTGGAGGTCGAAAAATGTTCCGACGAACTTCAAATTTTGCATGCTCCAAGCACTCTATATTGCGCACTTGTCCTACAAAATTGACAGACTTTCGCCGGGAAATGGCAGAGAAATTTCAGAGTTTAGGAAAAAAGGGGTTGGAGCTTCCTGGATGCTCCGCAACCTGTGGCTGTCTGTACACACCTCTTTGGTGTACTCCTGACTCGTGCGCATGCTCAGTACTTCGGACTGTCGTTGACACGGCCCAGTTTGGGACGGGATTTTGGTCAAAGTGTGGTCCAAACGTCGGCAAATTTGGAGGTCGAAAAATGTTCCGACGAACTTCAAATTTTGCATGCTCCAAGCACTCTATATTGCGCACTTGTCCTAAAAAATTGGCAGACTTTCGCCGGGAAATGGCAGAGAAATTTCAGAGTTTAGGAAAAGAGGGGTTGGAGCTTCCTGGATGCTCCCGCAACCTGTGGCTGTCTGTACACACCTCTTTGGTGTACTCCTGACTCGTGCGCATGCTCAGTACTTCGGACTGTCGTTGACACGGCCCAGTTTGGGACGGGATTTTGGTCAAAGTAGTGTTCATTCGTTTTGAACGTACGTCGGACCGTGGGTTGACTGACTGGTCATCAGTGGCCAATGAAATCGTCAACACCGCAAGCTCCACCCAGCTGGACCGTAGTATACCTAAAGCTTTATTGTTCCATGAAAACATGCATATGCATGTATTTGTAAAAGCCTCCTCTCATGACACATGCAATCTGCGCCTTTGTGTTGTGCGTGCCCACCTGTCTTCGCGTGTTTCACGCCAGGACAAGGGCAATGCATGGTGGTATGTGGCAATCTAATTTGTAGATTGGTTCCCGATCCCTATAGATTGGTTCGCTTATTGCGAACATATAAGGATCGGTAAAGGGCAGCCATGACGGGCAGAATTGTGCCCGTCACGTGGTTATTATTATTTTTATATTTTTAGTAAGTGCGCAGATTTTGAATTGACATTGCCGTGCGTGTCGAACATATCCAATTATGTAAATAAAGTACATTGCCTAAAGCAAAGGACTTGGTCAATTTTTAAATATAAAAAATACAATGCGCACGCGCAAAGACGACCAATTACAGATCAATATGAAGCGCCCTTTACTTGTCCTTATATTCTCCTGTGTGGAATATGTGGACGGGAACCAGTCTATCTAATCTGCACCTGCCTTTGAAAATATTGAATTCAGAGTGCCAGTGTGGGAGAAGATACTGTCCCCTATCCCTTCCCCGGGAAAACATTATCTAAATGATCTATGCTATTGTTGTCTCCCGGAAAATGTCTCCTGCGGAGGACATAAGGTGGATAGTCAATAAAGCTCGCCGAGGTTGAAGCATACTAGTTCACTAATGTACCAATAATGTACAGAATATTAACTGCCGAATGGTGCAAACTAACTAAATGCCCCGGGGTAATCTTAATACGGCAATCCTGTTATAAGGCGCCTTCACAGGGTGTCAGGGGGTAAAAAGTCACTATTGCTTGTCCTCCAGATCGGGAGAGAACAACAGAGTCACGTGATTTGCTGCTAGCACGTGCGTTTCACCACGTGATTCTATTATTCTCTCCCAATCTGAAGGACAAGCAACAGTGACCCGTGACCTGTTCACCCCCTGTGAAAGCGCCCTAATTAAATAGCAGGCCTGTTGACTGTCATCCCAAGATTAGAGAGGGCGTAGCGTTATACATGTGGGTACTTTTTCCATTTTAAGTCCAATGTGGCGGCACTAATTTTCCCTAATATGACATATTAAAAATTTAACGTCGCATTTTTCGCATAGTGGCGAATAAGCGATTTTTCCGAAATTGAGATTTTGTTATATTTAGGGTTCTAAAGATGCCAATTTTCATTTGTGAAGGTTTTAAATCAAAAATTTGAGTGGTTTTATAGTTATTAAAAAATAGGCTCATGATTGGCCCAGCGTTTTTTGCGTAGTGACGAATACCGACATTACGCTGGTGACCGATGGCGCCTTGCGCATTACAAGGCAACGCCTCCTGCCGGGAACCAACAGACATTGCGTGAACCAAACACTCCTAACTTGGGGGAAAATCAAACACACTGTGGAATTTGCAGCGTTTAAGAAGGAATTAATTGATAAATCAAATGCTAAAATAACCACGTGTCCATCTGTGTAAGTACCGGCCTTGTCTGAAATCCAGATGAGATAATATCAATGACGAAACTGAAGGCGACAGTTCAGATTTTCACAAACACATGCAAAAGAATAGGCGCGGCGAATAAGTACCACAGCCGGCTTGCATTTTTTGCATAGTGACGAATCGTGAAAAAGTCCATAGCGTTACGAGCGGTGAATAAGACGCACGTGATTTTTTTTGTTTTCGCGTACTAGTTCGTGGCACCAATATCCCTCCGAGATTGCCCTTACTCATGCCAAAAACCCAACATAATTTTAGTAAAACTCTTTGCTAATAACATTAGTCTAACAAAAATTGAATTTTGTTACGAAAAGAAAACGAAATCCAAGAACCAGAATATGCATTACTAAAAAGCCGTATTACTCGAAAGTGGAATTTTGCTGATTCGCCACTATGCAAAAAATGCGTGACAAATTATGCCTCAGAAAGAGTACATTTGTTTAAGAAACATGATTTTAGCTATGAAAATAAAATTCAAGTTTTCTCCTAGGTTTTTATGTTATGCTGCCTCCATGGACTCAGTGCATTGAGTCCGCGAAGGTGTATGGTAGTTTTCCCTCCATGCACTGAGTCTATGGAGCATGACAAAAAATGTTTGCAATTAAAAGAAGACTTTTATATTTTTTTCACATCCAAAATCATGTTTCCTGAACAAATTTACACGTTATGAAGCACTATCATGCCATTAGGGAAAATAAGTGGCGAAAGTGTACGTCCATAGAGTTATATATAGAAAACTAGAGTGTGCACTGGCTATTGAAGTCACGTTTGTGGACTGTGCCGATGTGGGCGTCGCCATGTTTGCTTAACGCTATAAGTGCAAAGTGGGAAAAAAACCTTTTGCCCACCGAGCACCCATAGCGTTAAGCCAAAATAGCGGCGTCCATATCGGCACATCGTGTATTGGGAGTGCGCACTTTAGTTTTTTTTTTATATATAACTCTTTGTGTACGGCATATATACCGCATGGAATCTCAACAGGCGAAAGTGTATGGTAGTTTTTCCCGAATCCGCAAGTCCAAGTTTTCACCCAAGTGTTGACAGCCAGTAACCCGAACCACTCGCAAAAGTCGTTTGCATGTGAAAACCCAGGACGGAAAGTAATTTGCAATTGAAAGGCAAAACCAAAACTAAATTTCCAGTGGGGGAGAGACGACATTTCATGGGGGCTGACGATTTTTGGAAAGCATATCTTGGAATTGAATTTTCTGTCGATTCAAGAATGTAATTTCCTCAAATACTTTGTCCAATCTAAACGAAAAAAAAATACCTTCAATTTTGTCATCTATAATGACAATTTGCGATCTCATCTTAGAAAATCCCGAGTTATGGCATCCCGTACCCTTCTCCGTAATTGTCCATTGTTGCGATGGAGGTACAACTGGGCAATGTTACCTTGTGGGTCTAAGTTGTTTCTCACGTGAATCACCACCAAGCCCCAATAGACAGCCCAAGTGTGACGTGGTTGCCATGGCAATTGGCTCTAAACTAACATGGCCGTCGGAAAAAAGTACCATTGCAAAAGCACGGTTCAGTGATATTTAGTTTAGAGCCAATTGCCCAGGCAACCAACAAAAGATGACGTAGTCTATGAGGCCTATGGATTAGATAACCTGCTAAAATCAGATTCCTTTCCTCTCTGGTAATCTGTACTCGCAACGCCTGCGCCCTTTTTAACCGGGGTATTTGAGGTACATGGGTTCTCAATAGAGAGAACAACGATAGCTTTCAGTGAGTTACCTGCAAGAATAATACATGCACTTTGTCTTGCCTTTTACATGCAAACTACTTTTCGTCCTAGGTTTTCACATGCAAACGACTTTTGGTTTCCTCGATCCTGAATTGCACGTGGGTCTTGCCTTTCATATGCAAACTATTTTCCGTCCTGGGTTTTCACATGCAAACGACTTTTGGTTGCCTGCATTGCACGTGGGTCTTGCCTTTCAAATGCAAATTACTTTCCGTCCTGGGTTTTCACATGCAAACGACTTTTGGTAGCCTGCATCGTACGTGGGTCTTGCCTTTCATATGCAAACTATTTTCCGTCCTGGGTTTTTACATGCAAACGACTTTTGGTTGCCTGTATTGCACGTGGGTCTTGCCTTTCAAATGCAAATTACTTTCCGTCCTGGGTTTTCACATGCAAACGACTTTTGGTTGCCTGCATTGCACGTGGGTCTTGCCTTTCAAATGCAAATTACTTTCCGTCCTGGGTTTTCACATGCAAACGACTTTTGGTAGCCTGCATCGTACGTGGTCTTGCCTTTCATATGCAAACTATTTTCCGTCCTGGGTTTTTACATGCAAACGACTTTTGGTTGCCTGTATTGCACGTGGGTCTTGCCTTTCAAATGCAAATTACTTTCCGTCCTGGGTTTTCACATGCAAACGACTTTTGGTAGCCTGCATCGTACGTGGGTCTTGCCTTTCATATGCAAACTATTTTCCGTCCTGGGTTTTTACATGCAAACGACTTTTGGTTGCCTGTATTGCACGTGGGTCTTGCCTTTCAAATGCAAATTACTTTCCGTCCTGGGTTTTCACATGCAAACGACTTTTGGTTGCCTGCATTGCACGTGGGTCTTGCCTTTCAAATGCAAATTACTTTCCGTCCTGGGTTTTCACATGCAAACGACTTTTGGTTACCTGCATCGTACGTGGGTCTTGCCTTTCATATGCAAACTATTTTCCGTCCTGGGTTTTCACATGCAAACGACTTTTGGTTGCCTGTATTGCACGTGGGTCTTGCCTTTCATATGCAAACTATTTTCCGTCCTGGGTTTTCACATGCAAACGACTTTTGCGAGTGGTTCGGGTTACTGGCTGTCAACACTTGGGTGAAAACTTGAACTTGCGGATTCGGGAAAAACTACCATACACTTTCGCCTGTTGAGATTCCATGCGGTATATATGCCGTACACAAATAGTTATTTAGTTTTTTTTTTTATATTATAAAAAAAAAAACTAAAGTGCGCACTCCCAATACACGATGTGCCGATATGGACGCCGCTATTTTGGCTTAACGCTATGGGTGCTCGGTGGGCAAAAGGTTTTTTCCCACTTTGCACTTATAGCGTTAAGCAAACATGGCGACGCCCACATCGGCACAGTCCACAAACGTGACTTCAATAGCCAGTGCACACTCTAGTTTTCTATATATAACTCTATGGCCGTACACTTTCGCCACTTATTTTCCCTAATGGCATGATAGTGCTTCATAACGTGTAAATTTGTTCAGGAAACATGAATTTGGATGTGAAAAAAATATAAAAGTATTCTTTTAATTGCAATTTTTTTTGTCATGCTCCATAGACTCAGTGCATGGAGGGAAAACTACCATACACCTTCGCCAGTTGAGACTCAATGCACTGAGTCCATGGAGGCAGCATAACATAAAAACCTAGGAGAAAACTTGAATTTTTTTTCATAGCTAAAATCATGTTTCTTAAACAAATGTACTCTTTCTGAGGCATAATTTGTCATATGTTATATTAGGGAAAATTAGTGCCGCCACATTGGACTTAAAATGGAAAAAGTACCCACATGTATAACGCTACGCCCTCTCTAATCTTGGGATGACAGTCAACAGGCCTGCTATTTAATTAGGGCGCTTTCACAGGGGGTCAACAGGTCACGGGTCACTGTTGCTTGTCCTTCAGATTGGGAGAGAATTATAAAATCACGTGGTGAAACGCACGTGCTAGCAGCAAATCACATGACTCTGTTGTTCTCTCCCGATCTGGAGGACAAGCAATAGTGACCTTTTACCCCCTGACACCCTGTGAAGGCGCCTTATAACAGGATTGCCGTATTGAGATTACCCCGGGGCATTAGTTTGCACCATTCGGCAGTTAATATTCTGTACATTATTGGTACATTAGTGAACTAGTATGCTTCAACCTCGGCGAGCTTTATTGACTATCCACCTTTTGTCCTCCGCACATACCGTCCAAGGATACATTTTCCGGGAGACAACAATAGCATAGATCATTTAGAGAATGTTTTCCCGGGGAAGGGATAGGGGACAGAGTTTCTGGGGGACAGTATCTTCTCCCACACTGGCACTCTGAATTCAATATTTTCAAAGGCAGGTGCAGATTAGATTGCCACATACCATGCATTGCCCTTGTCCTGGCGTGAAACACGCGAAGACAGGTGGGCACGCACAACACAAAGGCGCAAATTGCATGTGTCATGAGAGGAGGCTTTTACCAATACATGCATATGCATGTTTTCATGGAACAATAAAGCTTTAGGTATACTACGGTCCAGCTGGGTGGAGCTTGCGGTGTTGACGATTTCATTGGCCACTGATGACCAGTCAGTCAACCCACGGTCCGACGTACGTTCAAAACGAATGAACACTAGTGTGGTCCAAACGTCGGCAAATTTGGAGGTCGAAAAATGTTCCGACGAACTTCAAATTGTGCATGCTCCAAGCACTCTATATTGCGCACTTGTCCTAAAAAATTGACAGACTTTCGCCGGGAAATGGCAGAGAAATTTCAGAGTTTAGGAAAAGAGGGGTTGGAGCTTCCTGGATGCTCCCGCAACCTGTGGCTGTCTGTACACACCTCTTTGGTGTACTCCTGACTCGTGCGCATGCTCAGTACTTCGGACTGTCGTTGACACGGCCCAGTTTGGGACGGGATTTTGGTCAAAGTGTGGTCCAAACGTCGGCAAATTTGGAGGTCGAAAAATGTTCCGAAAAACTTCAAATTTTGCATGCTCTAAGCACTCTATATTGCGCACTTGTCCTAAAAAATTGACAGACTTTCGCCGGGAAATGGCAGAGAAATTTCAGAGTTTAGGAAAAAAGGGGTTGGAGCTTCCTGGATGCTCCCGCAACCTGTGGCTGTCTGTACACACCTCTTTGGTGTACTCCTGACTCGTGCGCATGCTCAGTACTTCGGACTGTCGTTGACACGGCCCAGTTTGGGACGGGATTTTGGTCAAAGTGTGGTCCAAACGTCGGCAAATTTGGAGGTCGAAAAATGTTCCGACGAACTTCAAATTTTGCATGCTCCAAGCACTCTATATTGCGCACTTGTCCTAAAAAATTGACAGACTTTCGCCGGGAAATGGCAGAGAAATTTCAGAGTTTAGGAAAAAAGGGGTTGGAGCTTCCTGGATGCTCCCGCAACCTGTGGCTGTCTGTACACACCTCTTTGGTGTACTCCTGACTCGTGCGCATGCTCAGTACTTCGGACTGTCGTTGACACGGCCCAGTTTGGGACGGGATTTTGGTCAAAGTGTGGTCCAAACGTCGGCAAATTTGGAGGTCGAAAAATGTTCCGACGAACTTCAAATTTTGCATGCTCCAAGCACTCTATATTGCGCACTTGTCCTAAAAAATTGACAGACTTTCGCCGGGAAATGGCAGAGAAATTTCAGAGTTTAGGAAAAAAGGGGTTGGAGCTTCCTGGATGCTCCCGCAACCTGTGGCTGTCTGTACACACCTATTTGGTGTACTCCTGACTCGTGCGCATGCTCAGTACTTCGGACTGTCGTTGACACGGCCCAGTTTGGGACGGGATTTTGGTCAAAGTGTGGTCCAAACGTCGGCAAATTTGGAGGTCGAAAAATGTTCCGACGAACTTCAAATTTTGCATGCTCCAAGCACTCTATATTGCGCACTTGTCCTAAAAAATTGACAGACTTTCGCCGGGAAATGGCAGAGAAATTTCAGAGTTTAGGAAAAAAGGGGTTGGAGCTTCCTGGATGCTCCCGCAACCTGTGGCTGTCTGTACACACCTCTTTGGTGTACTCCTGACTCGTGCGCATGCTCAGTACTTAGGACTGTCGTTGACACGGCCCAGTTTGGGACGGAATTTTGGTCAAAGTGTGGTCCAAACGTCGGCAAATTTGGAGGTCGAAAAATGTTCCGACGAACTTCAAATTTTGCATGCTCCAAGCACTCTATATTGCGCACTTGTCCTAAAAAATTGACAGACTTTCGCCGGGAAATGGCAGAGAAATTTCAGAGTTTAGGAAAAAAGGGGTTGGAGCTTCCTGGATGCTCCCGCAACCTGTGGCTGTCTGTACACACCTCTTTGGTGTACTCCTGACTCGTGCGCATGCTCAGTACTTCGGACTGTCGTTGACACGGCCCAGTTTGGGACGGGATTTTGGTCAAAGTGTGGTCCAAACGTCGGCAAATTTGGAGGTCGAAAAATGTTCCGACGAACTTCAAATTGTGCATGCTCCAAGCACTCTATATTGCGCACTTGTCCTAAAAAATTGACAGACTTTCGCCGGGAAATGGCAGAGAAATTTCAGAGTTTAGGAAAAAAGGGGTTGGAGCTTCCTGGATGCTCCGCAACCTGTGGCTGTCTGTACACACCTCTTTGGTGTACTCCTGACTCGTGCGCATGCTCAGTACTTCGGACTGTCGTTGACACGGCCCAGTTTGGGACGGGATTTTGGTCAAAGTGTGGTCCAAACGTCGGCAAATTTGGAGGTCGAAAAATGTTCCGACGAACTTCAAATTGTGCATGCTCCAAGCACTCTATATTGCGCACTTGTCCTAAAAAATTGACAGACTTTCGCCGGGAAATGGCAGAGAAATTTCAGAGTTTAGGAAAAGAGGGGTTGGAGCTTCCTGGATGCTCCCGCAACCTGTGGCTGTCTGTACACACCTCTTTGGTGTACTCCTGACTCGTGCGCATGCTCAGTACTTCGGACTGTCGTTGACACGGCCCAGTTTGGGACGGGATTTTGGTCAAAGTGTGGTGCAAATTTGGAGGTCGAAAAATGTTCCGACGAACTTCAAATTTTGCATGCTCCAAGCACTCTATATTGCGCACTTGTCCTCAAAAATTGACAGACTTTCGCCGGGAAATGGCAGAGAAATTTCAGAGTTTAGGAAAAAAGGGGTTGGAGCTTCCTGGATGCTCCCGCAACCTGTGGCTGTCTGTACACACCTCTTTGGTGTACTCCTGACTCGTGCGCATGCTCAGTACTTCGGACTGTCGTTGACACGGCCCAGTTTGGGACGGGATTTTGGTCAAAGTGTGGTCCAAACGTCGGCAAATTTGGAGGTCGACAAAATGTTCCGACGAACTTCAAATTTTGCATGCTCCAAGCACTCTATATTGCGCACTTGTCCTAAAAAATTGACAGACTTTCGCCGGGAAATGGCAGAGAAATTTCAGAGTTTAGGAAAAAAGGGGTTGGAGCTTCCTGGATGCTCCCGCAACCTGTGGCTGTCTGTACACACCTATTTGGTGTACTCCTGACTCGTGCGCATGCTCAGTACTTCGGACTGTCGTTGACACGGCCCAGTTTGGGACGGGATTTTGGTCAAAGTGTGGTCCAAACGTCGGCAAATTTGGAGGTCGAAAAATGTTCCGACGAACTTCAAATTTTGCATGCTCCAAGCACTCTATATTGCGCACTTGTCCTAAAAAATTGACAGACTTTCGCCGGGAAATGGCAGAGAAATTTCAGAGTTTAGGAAAAAAGGGGTTGGAGCTTCCTGGATGCTCCCGCAACCTGTGGCTGTCTGTACACACCTCTTTGGTGTACTCCTGACTCGTGCGCATGCTCAGTACTTAGGACTGTCGTTGACACGGCCCAGTTTGGGACGGAATTTTGGTCAAAGTGTGGTCCAAACGTCGGCAAATTTGGAGGTCGAAAAATGTTCCGACGAACTTCAAATTTTGCATGCTCCAAGCACTCTATATTGCGCACTTGTCCTAAAAAATTGACAGACTTTCGCCGGGAAATGGCAGAGAAATTTCAGAGTTTAGGAAAAAAGGGGTTGGAGCTTCCTGGATGCTCCCGCAACCTGTGGCTGTCTGTACACACCTCTTTGGTGTACTCCTGACTCGTGCGCATGCTCAGTACTTCGGACTGTCGTTGACACGGCCCAGTTTGGGACGGGATTTTGGTCAAAGTGTGGTGCAAATTTGGAGGTCGAAAAATGTTCCGACGAACTTCAAATTTTGCATGCTCCAAGCACTCTATATTGCGCACTTGTCCTCAAAAATTGACAGACTTTCGCCGGGAAATGGCAGAGAAATTTCAGAGTTTAGGAAAAAAGGGGTTGGAGCTTCCTGGATGCTCCCGCAACCTGTGGCTGTCTGTACACACCTCTTTGGTGTACTCCTGACTCGTGCGCATGCTCAGTACTTAGGACTGTCGTTGACACGGCCCAGTTTGGGACGGAATTTTGGTCAAAGTGTGGTCCAAACGTCGGCAAATTTGGAGGTCGAAAAATGTTCCGACGAACTTCAAATTTTGCATGCTCCAAGCACTCTATATTGCGCACTTGTCCTAAAAAATTGACAGACTTTCGCCGGGAAATGGCAGAGAAATTTCAGAGTTTAGGAAAAAAGGGGTTGGAGCTTCCTGGATGCTCCCGCAACCTGTGGCTGTCTGTACACACCTCTTTGGTGTACTCCTGACTCGTGCGCATGCTCAGTACTTCGGACTGTCGTTGACACGGCCCAGTTTGGGACGGGATTTTGGTCAAAGTGTGGTCCAAACGTCGGCAAATTTGGAGGTCGAAAAATGTTCCGACGAACTTCAAATTGTGCATGCTCCAAGCACTCTATATTGCGCACTTGTCCTAAAAAATTGACAGACTTTCGCCGGGAAATGGCAGAGAAATTTCAGAGTTTAGGAAAAAAGGGGTTGGAGCTTCCTGGATGCTCCGCAACCTGTGGCTGTCTGTACACACCTCTTTGGTGTACTCCTGACTCGTGCGCATGCTCAGTACTTCGGACTGTCGTTGACACGGCCCAGTTTGGGACGGGATTTTGGTCAAAGTGTGGTCCAAACGTCGGCAAATTTGGAGGTCGAAAAATGTTCCGACGAACTTCAAATTGTGCATGCTCCAAGCACTCTATATTGCGCACTTGTCCTAAAAAATTGACAGACTTTCGCCGGGAAATGGCAGAGAAATTTCAGAGTTTAGGAAAAGAGGGGTTGGAGCTTCCTGGATGCTCCCGCAACCTGTGGCTGTCTGTACACACCTCTTTGGTGTACTCCTGACTCGTGCGCATGCTCAGTACTTCGGACTGTCGTTGACACGGCCCAGTTTGGGACGGGATTTTGGTCAAAGTGTGGTGCAAATTTGGAGGTCGAAAAATGTTCCGACGAACTTCAAATTTTGCATGCTCCAAGCACTCTATATTGCGCACTTGTCCTCAAAAATTGACAGACTTTCGCCGGGAAATGGCAGAGAAATTTCAGAGTTTAGGAAAAAAGGGGTTGGAGCTTCCTGGATGCTCCCGCAACCTGTGGCTGTCTGTACACACCTCTTTGGTGTACTCCTGACTCGTGCGCATGCTCAGTACTTCGGACTGTCGTTGACACGGCCCAGTTTGGGACGGAATTTTGGTCAAAGTGTGGTCCAAACGTCGGCAAATTTGGAGGTCGAAAAATGTTCCGACGAACTTCAAATTTTGCATGCTCCAAGCACTCTATATTGCGCACTTGTCCTAAAAAATTGACAGACTTTCGCCGGGAAATGGCAGAGAAATTTAAGAGTTTAGGAAAAAAGGGGTTGGAGCTTCCTGGATGCTCCCGCAACCTGTGGCTGTCTGTACACACCTCTTTGGTGTACTCCTGACTCGTGCGCATGCTCAGTACTTCGGACTGTCGTTGACACGGCCCAGTTTGGGACGGGATTTTGGTCAAAGTGTGGTCCAAACGTCGGCAAATTTGGAGGTCGAAAAATGTTCCGACGAACTTCAAATTTTGCATGCTCCAAGCACTCTATATTGCGCACTTGTCCTAAAAAATTGACAGACTTTCGCCGGGAAATGGCAGAGAAATTTCAGAGTTTAGGAAAAAAGGGGTTGGAGCTTCCTGGATGCTCCGCAACCTGTGGCTGTCTGTACACACCTCTTTGGTGTACTCCTGACTCGTGCGCATGCTCAGTACTTCGGACTGTCGTTGACACGGCCCAGTTTGGGACGGGATTTTGGTCAAAGTGTGGTCCAAACGTCGGCAAATTTGGAGGTCGAAAAATGTTCCGACGAACTTCAAATTGTGCATGCTCCAAGCACTCTATATTGCGCACTTGTCCTAAAAAATTGACAGACTTTCGCCGGGAAATGGCAGAGAAATTTCAGAGTTTAGGAAAAGAGGGGTTGGAGCTTCCTGGATGCTCCCGCAACCTGTGGCTGTCTGTACACACCTCTTTGGTGTACTCCTGACTCGTGCGCATGCTCAGTACTTCGGACTGTCGTTGACACGGCCCAGTTTGGGACGGGATTTTGGTCAAAGTGTGGTCCAAACGTCGGCAAATTTGGAGGTCGAAAAATGTTCCGACGAACTTCAAATTTTGCATGCTCCAAGCACTCTATATTGCGCACTTGTCCTAAAAAATTGACAGACTTTCGCCGGGAAATGGCAGAGAAATTTCAGAGTTTAGGAAAAGAGGGGTTGGAGCTTCCTGGATGCTCCCGCAACCTGTGGCTGTCTGTACACACCTCTTTGGTGTACTCCTGACTCGTGGCGCATGCTCAGTTACTTCGGACTGTCGTTGACACGGCCCAGTTTGGGACGGATTTTGGTCAAAGTGTGGTCCAAACGTCGGCAAATTTGGAGGTCGAAAAATGTTCCGAAAAACTTCAAATTTTGCATGCTCTAAGCACTCTATATTGCGCACTTGTCCTAAAAATTGACAGACTTTCGCCGGGAAATGGCAGAGAAATTTCAGAGTTTAGGAAAAAAGGGTTGCAGCTTCCTGGATGCTCCCGCAACCTGTGCTGTCTGTACACACCTCTTTGGTGTACTCCTGACTCGTGCGCATGCTCAGTACTTCGGACTGTCGTTGACACGGCCCAGTTTGGGACGGGATTTTGGTCAAAGTGTGGTGCAAATTTGGAGGTCGAAAAATGTTCCGACGAACTTCAAATTTTGCATGCTCCAAGCACTCTATATTGCGCACTTGTCCTCAAAAATTGACAGACCTTTCGCCGGGAAATGGCAGAGAAATTTCAGAGTTTAGGAAAAAAGGGGTTGGAGCTTCCTGGATGCTCCCGCAACCTGTGGCTGTCTGTACACACCTCTTTGGTGTACTCCTGACTCGTGCGCATGCTCAGTACTTCGGACTGTCGTTGACACGGCCCAGTTTGGGACGGAATTTTGGTCAAAGTGTGGTCCAAACGTCGGCAATTTGGAGGTCGAAAATGTTCCGACGAACTTCAAATTTTGCATGCTCCAAGCACTCTATATTGCGCACTTGTCCTAAAAAATTGACAGACTTTCGCCGGGAAATGGCAGGAGAAATTTCAGAGTTTAGGAAAAGAGGGTTGGAGCTTCCTGGATGCTCCCGCAACCTGTGGCTGTCTGTACACACCTCTTTGGTGTACTCCTGACTCGTGCGCATGCTCAGTACTTCGGACTGTCGTTGACACGGCCCAGTTTGGGACGGGATTTTTGGTCAAAGTGTGGTCCCAAACGTCGGCAAATTTGGAGGTCGAAAAATGTTCCGACGAACTTCAAATTTTGCATGCTCCAAGCACTCTATATTGCGCACTTGTCCCTAAAAAATTGACAGACTTTCGCCGGAATGCAGAGAAATTTCAGAGTTTAGGAAAGAGGGGTTGGAGCTTCCTGGATGCTCCCGCAACCTGGGCTGTCTGTACACACCTCTTTGGTGTACTCCTGACTCGTGCGCATGCTCAGTACTTCGGACTGTCGTTGACACGGCCCAGTTTGGGACGGAATTTGGTCAAAGTGTGGTCCAAACGTCGGCAAATTTGGAGGTCGAAAAATGTTCCGACGAACTTCAAATTTTGCATGCTCCAAGCACTCTATATTGCGCACTTGTCCTAAAAAATTGACAGACTTTCGCCGGGAAATGGCAGATAAATTTCAGAGTTTAGGAAAAAAGGGGTTGGAGCTTCCTGGATGCTCCCGCAACCTGTGGCTGTCTGTACACACCTCTTTGGTGTACTCCTGACTCGTGCGCATGCTCAGTACTTCGGACTGTCGTTGACACGGCCAGTTTGGGACGGGATTTTGGTCAAAGTGTGGTCCAAACGTCGGCAAATTGGAGGTCGAAAAATGTTCCGACGAACTTCAAATTTGCATGCCCAAGCACTCTATATTGCGCACTTGTCCTAAAAAATTGACAGACTTTCGCCGGGAAATGGCAGAGAAATTTCAGAGTTTAGGAAAAAAGGGGTTGGAGCTTCCTGGATGCTCCGCAACCTGTGGCTGTCTGTACACACCTCTTTGGTGTACTCCTGACTCGTGCGCATCTCAGTACTTCGGACTGTCGTTGACACGGCCCAGTTTGGGACGGAATTTTGGTCAAAGTGTGGTCCAAACGTCGGCAAATTTGGAGGCCGAAAAATGTTCCGACGAACTTCAAATTTTGCATGCTCCAAGCACTCTATATTGCGCACTTGTCCTAACAAATTGACAGACTTTCGCGGGAAAATGGCAGATGAAATTTCAGAGTTTAGGAAAAAAGAGGGTTGGAGCTTCCTGGATGCTCCCGCAACCTGTGGCTGTCTGTACACACCTCTTTGGTGTACTCCTGACTCGTGCGCATGCTCAGTACTTCGGACTGTCGGGTTGGGACAACGGGGCCCCAGTTTGGGACGGGATTTTGGTCAAAGTGTGGTCCAAACGTCGGCAAATTTGGAGGTCGAAAAATGTTCCGACGAACTTCAAATTTGCATGCTCCAAGCACTCTATATTGCGCACTTGTCCTAAAAATTGACAAGGACTTTCGCCGGGAAATGGCAGAGAAATTTCAGAGTTTAGGAAAAGAGGGTTGAGTTTCCTGGATGCTCCCGCAACCTGTGGCTGTCTGTACACACCTCTTTGTGTACTCCTGACTCGTGCGCATGCTCAGTACTTCGGACTGTCGTTGACACGCCCAGTTTGGGACGGGATTTTGGTCAAAGTGTGTCCAAACCGTCGGCAAATTTGGAGGTCGAAAAATGTTCCGAAAAACTTCAAATTTTGCATGCTCTAAGCACTCTATATTGCGCACCTTGTCCTAAAAAATGACAGACTTTCGCCGGGAAATGGCAGAGAAATTTCAGAGTTTAGGAAAAAAGGGGTTGCAGCTTCCTGGATGCTCCCGCAACCTGTGGCTGGTCTGTACACACCTCTTTGGTGTACTCCTGACTCGTGCGCATGCTCAGTACTTCGACTGGTCGTTGACACGGCCCCAGTTTGGGACGGGATTTTGGTCAAAGTGTGGTGCAAATTTGGAGGTCGAAAAATGTTCCGACGAACTTCAAATTTGCATGCTCAAGCACTCTATATTGCGCACTTGTCCCTCAAAAATTGACAGACTTTCGCCGGGAAATGGCAGAGAAATTTCAGAGTTTAGGAAAAAAGGGGTTGGAGCTTCCTGGATGCTCCCGGCAACCTGTGGCTGTCTGTACACACCTCTTTGGTGTACTCCTGACTCGTGCGCATGCTCAGTACTTCGGTACTGTCGTTGACACGGCCCAGTTTGGACGGAATTTGGTCAAAGTGTGGTCCAAACGTCGGCAAATTTGGGAGGTCGAAAAATGTTCCGACGAACTTCAAATTTTGCATGCTCCAAGCACTCTATATTGCGCACTTGTCCTAAAAATTGACAGACTTTCGCCGGGAAATGGCAGAGAAATTTCAGAGGGGGGGGTTTAGGAAAAAAGGGGTTGGAGCTTCCTGGATGCTCCCGCAACCTGTGCTGTCTGTACACACCTCTTTGGTGTACTCCTGACTCGTGCGCATGCTCA
>JBBELK010002038.1:0-49265 GCA_037783545.1 Henricia sp. BOLD:AAB3569 | reverse complement strand
GTACTTCGGACTGTCGTAGATACGGCCCAGTTTGGGACGGGATTTTGGTCAAAGTGTGGTCCAAACGTCGGCAAATTTGGAGGTCGAAAAATTTTCCGACGAACTTCAAATTTTGCATGCTCCTAACACTCTATATTGCGCACTTGTCCTAAAAAATTGACAGACTTTCGCCGGGAAATTGCAGAGAAATTTCAATGTTTAGGAAAAAAAGGGGTTGGGGCTTCCTGGATGCTCCCGCAACCTGTGGCTGTCTGTACACACCTCTTTGGTGTACTCCTGACTCGTGCGCATGCTCAGTACTTCGGACTGTCGTAGATACGGCCCAGTTTGGGACGGGATTTTGGTCAAAGTGTGGTCCAAACGTCGGCAAATTTGGAGGTCGAAAAATTTTCCGACGAACTTCAAATTTTGCATGCTCCTAACACTCTATATTGCGCACTTGTCCTAAAAAATTGACAGACTTTCGCCGGGAAATTGCAGAGAAATTTCAATGTTTAGGAAAAAAAGGGGTTGGGGCTTCCTGGATGCTCCCGCAACCTGTGGCTGTCTGTACACACCTCTTTGGTGTACTCCTGACTCGTGCGCATGCTCAGTACTTCGGACTGTCGTAGATACGGCCCAGTTTGGGACGGGATTTTGGTCAAAGTGTGGTCCAAACGTCGGCAAATTTGGAGGTCGAAAAATTTTCCGACGAACTTCAAATTTTGCATGCTCCTAACACTCTATATTGCGCACTTGTCCTAAAAAATTGACAGACTTTCGCCGGAAATTGCAGAGAAATTTCAATGTTTAGGAAAAAAAAGGGGTTGGGGCTTCCTGGATGCTCCCGCAACCTGTGGCTGTCTGTACACACCTCTTTGGTGTACTCCTGACTCGTGCGCATGCTCAGTACTTCGGACTGTCGTAGATACGGCCCAGTTTGGGACGGGATTTTGGTCAAAGTGTGGTCCAAACGTCGGCAAATTTGGAGGTCGAAAAATTTTCCGACGAACTTCAAATTTTGCATGCTCCTAACACTCTATATTGCGCACTTGTCCTAAAAAATTGACAGACTTTCGCCGGGAAATTGCAGAGAAATTTCAATGTTTAGGAAAAAAAGGGGTTGGGGCTTCCTGGATGCTCCCGCAACCTGTGGCTGTCTGTACACACCTCTTTGGTGTACTCCTGACTCGTGCGCATGCTCAGTACTTCGGACTGTCGTAGATACGGCCCAGTTTGGGACGGGATTTTGGTCAAAGTGTGGTCCAAACGTCGGCAAATTTGGAGGTCGAAAAATTTTCCGACGAACTTCAAATTTTGCATGCTCCTAACACTCTATATTGCGCACTTGTCCTAAAAAATTGACAGACTTTCGCCGGGAAATTGCAGAGAAATTTCAATGTTTAGGAAAAAAAGGGGTTGGGGCTTCCTGGATGCTCCCGCAACCTGTGGCTGTCTGTACACACCTCTTTGGTGTACTCCTGACTCGTGCGCATGCTCAGTACTTCGGACTGTCGTAGATACGGCCCAGTTTGGGACGGGATTTTGGTCAAAGTGTGGTCCAAACGTCGGCAAATTTGGAGGTCGAAAAATTTTCCGACGAACTTCAAATTTTGCATGCTCCTAACACTCTATATTGCGCACTTGTCCTAAAAAATTGACAGACTTTCGCCGGGAAATTGCAGAGAAATTTCAATGTTTAGGAAAAAAAGGGGTTGGGGCTTCCTGGATGCTCCCGCAACCTGTGGCTGTCTGTACACACCTCTTTGGTGTACTCCTGACTCGTGCGCATGCTCAGTACTTCGGACTGTCGTAGATACGGCCCAGTTTGGGACGGGATTTTGGTCAAAGTGTGGTCCAAACGTCGGCAAATTTGGAGGTCGAAAAATTTTCCGACGAACTTCAAATTTTGCATGCTCCTAACACTCTATATTGCGCACTTGTCCTAAAAAATTGACAGACTTTCGCCGGGAAATTGCAGAGAAATTTCAATGTTTAGGAAAAAAAGGGGTTGGGGCTTCCTGGATGCTCCCGCAACCTGTGGCTGTCTGTACACACCTCTTTGGTGTACTCCTGACTCGTGCGCATGCTCAGTACTTCGGACTGTCGTAGATACGGCCCAGTTTGGGACGGGATTTTGGTCAAAGTGTGGTCCAAACGTCGGCAAATTTGGAGGTCGAAAAATTTTCCGACGAACTTCAAATTTTGCATGCTCCTAACACTCTATATTGCGCACTTGTCCTAAAAAATTGACAGACTTTCGCCGGGAAATTGCAGAGAAATTTCAATGTTTAGGAAAAAAAGGGGTTGGGGCTTCCTGGATGCTCCCGCAACCTGTGGCTGTCTGTACACACCTCTTTGGTGTACTCCTGACTCGTGCGCATGCTCAGTACTTCGGACTGTCGTAGATACGGCCCAGTTTGGGACGGGATTTTGGTCAAAGTGTGGTCCAAACGTCGGCAAATTTGGAGGTCGAAAAATTTTCCGACGAACTTCAAATTTTGCATGCTCCTAACACTCTATATTGCGCACTTGTCCTAAAAAATTGACAGACTTTCGCCGGGAAATTGCAGAGAAATTTCAATGTTTAGGAAAAAAAGGGGTTGGGGCTTCCTGGATGCTCCCGCAACCTGTGGCTGTCTGTACACACCTCTTTGGTGTACTCCTGACTCGTGCGCATGCTCAGTACTTCGGACTGTCGTAGATACGGCCCAGTTTGGGACGGGATTTTGGTCAAAGTGTGGTCCAAACGTCGGCAAATTTGGAGGTCGAAAAATTTTCCGACGAACTTCAAATTTTGCATGCTCCTAACACTCTATATTGCGCACTTGTCCTAAAAAATTGACAGACTTTCGCCGGGAAATTGCAGAGAAATTTCAATGTTTAGGAAAAAAAGGGGTTGGGGCTTCCTGGATGCTCCCGCAACCTGTGGCTGTCTGTACACACCTCTTTGGTGTACTCCTGACTCGTGCGCATGCTCAGTACTTCGGACTGTCGTAGATACGGCCCAGTTTGGGACGGGATTTTGGTCAAAGTGTGGTCCAAACGTCGGCAAATTTGGAGGTCGAAAAATTTTCCGACGAACTTCAAATTTTGCATGCTCCTAACACTCTATATTGCGCACTTGTCCTAAAAAATTGACAGACTTTCGCCGGGAAATTGCAGAGAAATTTCAATGTTTAGGAAAAAAAGGGGTTGGGGCTTCCTGGATGCTCCCGCAACCTGTGGCTGTCTGTACACACCTCTTTGGTGTACTCCTGACTCGTGCGCATGCTCAGTACTTCGGACTGTCGTAGATACGGCCCAGTTTGGGACGGGATTTTGGTCAAAGTGTGGTCCAAACGTCGGCAAATTTGGAGGTCGAAAAATTTTCCGACGAACTTCAAATTTTGCATGCTCCTAACACTCTATATTGCGCACTTGTCCTAAAAAATTGACAGACTTTCGCCGGGAAATTGCAGAGAAATTTCAATGTTTAGGAAAAAAAGGGGTTGGGGCTTCCTGGATGCTCCCGCAACCTGTGGCTGTCTGTACACACCTCTTTGGTGTACTCCTGACTCGTGCGCATGCTCAGTACTTCGGACTGTCGTAGATACGGCCCAGTTTGGGACGGGATTTTGGTCAAAGTGTGGTCCAAACGTCGGCAAATTTGGAGGTCGAAAAATTTTCCGACGAACTTCAAATTTTGCATGCTCCTAACACTCTATATTGCGCACTTGTCCTAAAAAATTGACAGACTTTCGCCGGGAAATTGCAGAGAAATTTCAATGTTTAGGAAAAAAAGGGGTTGGGGCTTCCTGGATGCTCCCGCAACCTGTGGCTGTCTGTACACACCTCTTTGGTGTACTCCTGACTCGTGCGCATGCTCAGTACTTCGGACTGTCGTAGATACGGCCCAGTTTGGGACGGGATTTTGGTCAAAGTGTGGTCCAAACGTCGGCAAATTTGGAGGTCGAAAAATTTTCCGACGAACTTCAAATTTTGCATGCTCCTAACACTCTATATTGCGCACTTGTCCTAAAAAATTGACAGACTTTCGCCGGGAAATTGCAGAGAAATTTCAATGTTTAGGAAAAAAAGGGGTTGGGGCTTCCTGGATGCTCCCGCAACCTGTGGCTGTCTGTACACACCTCTTTGGTGTACTCCTGACTCGTGCGCATGCTCAGTACTTCGGACTGTCGTAGATACGGCCCAGTTTGGGACGGGATTTTGGTCAAAGTGTGGTCCAAACGTCGGCAAATTTGGAGGTCGAAAAATTTTCCGACGAACTTCAAATTTTGCATGCTCCTAACACTCTATATTGCGCACTTGTCCTAAAAAATTGACAGACTTTCGCCGGGAAATTGCAGAGAAATTTCAATGTTTAGGAAAAAAAGGGGTTGGGGCTTCCTGGATGCTCCCGCAACCTGTGGCTGTCTGTACACACCTCTTTGGTGTACTCCTGACTCGTGCGCATGCTCAGTACTTCGGACTGTCGTAGATACGGCCCAGTTTGGGACGGGATTTTGGTCAAAGTGTGGTCCAAACGTCGGCAAATTTGGAGGTCGAAAAATTTTCCGACGAACTTCAAATTTTGCATGCTCCTAACACTCTATATTGCGCACTTGTCCTAAAAAATTGACAGACTTTCGCCGGGAAATTGCAGAGAAATTTCAATGTTTAGGAAAAAAAGGGGTTGGGGCTTCCTGGATGCTCCCGCAACCTGTGGCTGTCTGTACACACCTCTTTGGTGTACTCCTGACTCGTGCGCATGCTCAGTACTTCGGACTGTCGTAGATACGGCCCAGTTTGGGACGGGATTTTGGTCAAAGTGTGGTCCAAACGTCGGCAAATTTGGAGGTCGAAAAATTTTCCGACGAACTTCAAATTTTGCATGCTCCTAACACTCTATATTGCGCACTTGTCCTAAAAAATTGACAGACTTTCGCCGGGAAATTGCAGAGAAATTTCAATGTTTAGGAAAAAAAGGGGTTGGGGCTTCCTGGATGCTCCCGCAACCTGTGGCTGTCTGTACACACCTCTTTGGTGTACTCCTGACTCGTGCGCATGCTCAGTACTTCGGACTGTCGTAGATACGGCCCAGTTTGGGACGGGATTTTGGTCAAAGTGTGGTCCAAACGTCGGCAAATTTGGAGGTCGAAAAATTTTCCGACGAACTTCAAATTTTGCATGCTCCTAACACTCTATATTGCGCACTTGTCCTAAAAAATTGACAGACTTTCGCCGGGAAATTGCAGAGAAATTTCAATGTTTAGGAAAAAAAGGGGTTGGGGCTTCCTGGATGCTCCCGCAACCTGTGGCTGTCTGTACACACCTCTTTGGTGTACTCCTGACTCGTGCGCATGCTCAGTACTTCGGACTGTCGTAGATACGGCCCAGTTTGGGACGGGATTTTGGTCAAAGTGTGGTCCAAACGTCGGCAAATTTGGAGGTCGAAAAATTTTCCGACGAACTTCAAATTTTGCATGCTCCTAACACTCTATATTGCGCACTTGTCCTAAAAAATTGACAGACTTTCGCCGGGAAATTGCAGAGAAATTTCAATGTTTAGGAAAAAAAGGGGTTGGGGCTTCCTGGATGCTCCCGCAACCTGTGGCTGTCTGTACACACCTCTTTGGTGTACTCCTGACTCGTGCGCATGCTCAGTACTTCGGACTGTCGTAGATACGGCCCAGTTTGGGACGGGATTTTGGTCAAAGTGTGGTCCAAACGTCGGCAAATTTGGAGGTCGAAAAATTTTCCGACGAACTTCAAATTTTGCATGCTCCTAACACTCTATATTGCGCACTTGTCCTAAAAAATTGACAGACTTTCGCCGGGAAATTGCAGAGAAATTTCAATGTTTAGGAAAAAAAGGGGTTGGGGCTTCCTGGATGCTCCCGCAACCTGTGGCTGTCTGTACACACCTCTTTGGTGTACTCCTGACTCGTGCGCATGCTCAGTACTTCGGACTGTCGTAGATACGGCCCAGTTTGGGACGGGATTTTGGTCAAAGTGTGGTCCAAACGTCGGCAAATTTGGAGGTCGAAAAATTTTCCGACGAACTTCAAATTTTGCATGCTCCTAACACTCTATATTGCGCACTTGTCCTAAAAAATTGACAGACTTTCGCCGGGAAATTGCAGAGAAATTTCAATGTTTAGGAAAAAAAGGGGTTGGGGCTTCCTGGATGCTCCCGCAACCTGTGGCTGTCTGTACACACCTCTTTGGTGTACTCCTGACTCGTGCGCATGCTCAGTACTTCGGACTGTCGTAGATACGGCCCAGTTTGGGACGGGATTTTGGTCAAAGTGTGGTCCAAACGTCGGCAAATTTGGAGGTCGAAAAATTTTCCGACGAACTTCAAATTTTGCATGCTCCTAACACTCTATATTGCGCACTTGTCCTAAAAAATTGACAGACTTTCGCCGGGAAATTGCAGAGAAATTTCAATGTTTAGGAAAAAAAGGGGTTGGGGCTTCCTGGATGCTCCCGCAACCTGTGGCTGTCTGTACACACCTCTTTGGTGTACTCCTGACTCGTGCGCATGCTCAGTACTTCGGACTGTCGTAGATACGGCCCAGTTTGGGACGGGATTTTGGTCAAAGTGTGGTCCAAACGTCGGCAAATTTGGAGGTCGAAAAATTTTCCGACGAACTTCAAATTTTGCATGCTCCTAACACTCTATATTGCGCACTTGTCCTAAAAAATTGACAGACTTTCGCCGGGAAATTGCAGAGAAATTTCAATGTTTAGGAAAAAAAGGGGTTGGGGCTTCCTGGATGCTCCCGCAACCTGTGGCTGTCTGTACACACCTCTTTGGTGTACTCCTGACTCGTGCGCATGCTCAGTACTTCGGACTGTCGTAGATACGGCCCAGTTTGGGACGGGATTTTGGTCAAAGTGTGGTCCAAACGTCGGCAAATTTGGAGGTCGAAAAATTTTCCGACGAACTTCAAATTTTGCATGCTCCTAACACTCTATATTGCGCACTTGTCCTAAAAAATTGACAGACTTTCGCCGGGAAATTGCAGAGAAATTTCAATGTTTAGGAAAAAAAGGGGTTGGGGCTTCCTGGATGCTCCCGCAACCTGTGGCTGTCTGTACACACCTCTTTGGTGTACTCCTGACTCGTGCGCATGCTCAGTACTTCGGACTGTCGTAGATACGGCCCAGTTTGGGACGGGATTTTGGTCAAAGTGTGGTCCAAACGTCGGCAAATTTGGAGGTCGAAAAATTTTCCGACGAACTTCAAATTTTGCATGCTCCTAACACTCTATATTGCGCACTTGTCCTAAAAAATTGACAGACTTTCGCCGGGAAATTGCAGAGAAATTTCAATGTTTAGGAAAAAAAGGGGTTGGGGCTTCCTGGATGCTCCCGCAACCTGTGGCTGTCTGTACACACCTCTTTGGTGTACTCCTGACTCGTGCGCATGCTCAGTACTTCGGACTGTCGTAGATACGGCCCAGTTTGGGACGGGATTTTGGTCAAAGTGTGGTCCAAACGTCGGCAAATTTGGAGGTCGAAAAATTTTCCGACGAACTTCAAATTTTGCATGCTCCTAACACTCTATATTGCGCACTTGTCCTAAAAAATTGACAGACTTTCGCCGGGAAATTGCAGAGAAATTTCAATGTTTAGGAAAAAAAGGGGTTGGGGCTTCCTGGATGCTCCCGCAACCTGTGGCTGTCTGTACACACCTCTTTGGTGTACTCCTGACTCGTGCGCATGCTCAGTACTTCGGACTGTCGTAGATACGGCCCAGTTTGGGACGGGATTTTGGTCAAAGTGTGGTCCAAACGTCGGCAAATTTGGAGGTCGAAAAATTTTCCGACGAACTTCAAATTTTGCATGCTCCTAACACTCTATATTGCGCACTTGTCCTAAAAAATTGACAGACTTTCGCCGGGAAATTGCAGAGAAATTTCAATGTTTAGGAAAAAAAGGGGTTGGGGCTTCCTGGATGCTCCCGCAACCTGTGGCTGTCTGTACACACCTCTTTGGTGTACTCCTGACTCGTGCGCATGCTCAGTACTTCGGACTGTCGTAGATACGGCCCAGTTTGGGACGGGATTTTGGTCAAAGTGTGGTCCAAACGTCGGCAAATTTGGAGGTCGAAAAATTTTCCGACGAACTTCAAATTTTGCATGCTCCTAACACTCTATATTGCGCACTTGTCCTAAAAAATTGACAGACTTTCGCCGGGAAATTGCAGAGAAATTTCAATGTTTAGGAAAAAAAGGGGTTGGGGCTTCCTGGATGCTCCCGCAACCTGTGGCTGTCTGTACACACCTCTTTGGTGTACTCCTGACTCGTGCGCATGCTCAGTACTTCGGACTGTCGTAGATACGGCCCAGTTTGGGACGGGATTTTGGTCAAAGTGTGGTCCAAACGTCGGCAAATTTGGAGGTCGAAAAATTTTCCGACGAACTTCAAATTTTGCATGCTCCTAACACTCTATATTGCGCACTTGTCCTAAAAAATTGACAGACTTTCGCCGGGAAATTGCAGAGAAATTTCAATGTTTAGGAAAAAAAGGGGTTGGGGCTTCCTGGATGCTCCCGCAACCTGTGGCTGTCTGTACACACCTCTTTGGTGTACTCCTGACTCGTGCGCATGCTCAGTACTTCGGACTGTCGTAGATACGGCCCAGTTTGGGACGGGATTTTGGTCAAAGTGTGGTCCAAACGTCGGCAAATTTGGAGGTCGAAAAATTTTCCGACGAACTTCAAATTTTGCATGCTCCTAACACTCTATATTGCGCACTTGTCCTAAAAAATTGACAGACTTTCGCCGGGAAATTGCAGAGAAATTTCAATGTTTAGGAAAAAAAGGGGTTGGGGCTTCCTGGATGCTCCCGCAACCTGTGGCTGTCTGTACACACCTCTTTGGTGTACTCCTGACTCGTGCGCATGCTCAGTACTTCGGACTGTCGTAGATACGGCCCAGTTTGGGACGGGATTTTGGTCAAAGTGTGGTCCAAACGTCGGCAAATTTGGAGGTCGAAAAATTTTCCGACGAACTTCAAATTTTGCATGCTCCTAACACTCTATATTGCGCACTTGTCCTAAAAAATTGACAGACTTTCGCCGGGAAATTGCAGAGAAATTTCAATGTTTAGGAAAAAAAGGGGTTGGGGCTTCCTGGATGCTCCCGCAACCTGTGGCTGTCTGTACACACCTCTTTGGTGTACTCCTGACTCGTGCGCATGCTCAGTACTTCGGACTGTCGTAGATACGGCCCAGTTTGGGACGGGATTTTGGTCAAAGTGTGGTCCAAACGTCGGCAAATTTGGAGGTCGAAAAATTTTCCGACGAACTTCAAATTTTGCATGCTCCTAACACTCTATATTGCGCACTTGTCCTAAAAAATTGACAGACTTTCGCCGGGAAATTGCAGAGAAATTTCAATGTTTAGGAAAAAAAGGGGTTGGGGCTTCCTGGATGCTCCCGCAACCTGTGGCTGTCTGTACACACCTCTTTGGTGTACTCCTGACTCGTGCGCATGCTCAGTACTTCGGACTGTCGTAGATACGGCCCAGTTTGGGACGGGATTTTGGTCAAAGTGTGGTCCAAACGTCGGCAAATTTGGAGGTCGAAAAATTTTCCGACGAACTTCAAATTTTGCATGCTCCTAACACTCTATATTGCGCACTTGTCCTAAAAAATTGACAGACTTTCGCCGGGAAATTGCAGAGAAATTTCAATGTTTAGGAAAAAAAGGGGTTGGGGCTTCCTGGATGCTCCCGCAACCTGTGGCTGTCTGTACACACCTCTTTGGTGTACTCCTGACTCGTGCGCATGCTCAGTACTTCGGACTGTCGTAGATACGGCCCAGTTTGGGACGGGATTTTGGTCAAAGTGTGGTCCAAACGTCGGCAAATTTGGAGGTCGAAAAATTTTCCGACGAACTTCAAATTTTGCATGCTCCTAACACTCTATATTGCGCACTTGTCCTAAAAAATTGACAGACTTTCGCCGGGAAATTGCAGAGAAATTTCAATGTTTAGGAAAAAAAGGGGTTGGGGCTTCCTGGATGCTCCCGCAACCTGTGGCTGTCTGTACACACCTCTTTGGTGTACTCCTGACTCGTGCGCATGCTCAGTACTTCGGACTGTCGTAGATACGGCCCAGTTTGGGACGGGATTTTGGTCAAAGTGTGGTCCAAACGTCGGCAAATTTGGAGGTCGAAAAATTTTCCGACGAACTTCAAATTTTGCATGCTCCTAACACTCTATATTGCGCACTTGTCCTAAAAAATTGACAGACTTTCGCCGGGAAATTGCAGAGAAATTTCAATGTTTAGGAAAAAAAGGGGTTGGGGCTTCCTGGATGCTCCCGCAACCTGTGGCTGTCTGTACACACCTCTTTGGTGTACTCCTGACTCGTGCGCATGCTCAGTACTTCGGACTGTCGTAGATACGGCCCAGTTTGGGACGGGATTTTGGTCAAAGTGTGGTCCAAACGTCGGCAAATTTGGAGGTCGAAAAATTTTCCGACGAACTTCAAATTTTGCATGCTCCTAACACTCTATATTGCGCACTTGTCCTAAAAAATTGACAGACTTTCGCCGGGAAATTGCAGAGAAATTTCAATGTTTAGGAAAAAAAGGGGTTGGGGCTTCCTGGATGCTCCCGCAACCTGTGGCTGTCTGTACACACCTCTTTGGTGTACTCCTGACTCGTGCGCATGCTCAGTACTTCGGACTGTCGTAGATACGGCCCAGTTTGGGACGGGATTTTGGTCAAAGTGTGGTCCAAACGTCGGCAAATTTGGAGGTCGAAAAATTTTCCGACGAACTTCAAATTTTGCATGCTCCTAACACTCTATATTGCGCACTTGTCCTAAAAAATTGACAGACTTTCGCCGGGAAATTGCAGAGAAATTTCAATGTTTAGGAAAAAAAGGGGTTGGGGCTTCCTGGATGCTCCCGCAACCTGTGGCTGTCTGTACACACCTCTTTGGTGTACTCCTGACTCGTGCGCATGCTCAGTACTTCGGACTGTCGTAGATACGGCCCAGTTTGGGACGGGATTTTGGTCAAAGTGTGGTCCAAACGTCGGCAAATTTGGAGGTCGAAAAATTTTCCGACGAACTTCAAATTTTGCATGCTCCTAACACTCTATATTGCGCACTTGTCCTAAAAAATTGACAGACTTTCGCCGGGAAATTGCAGAGAAATTTCAATGTTTAGGAAAAAAAGGGGTTGGGGCTTCCTGGATGCTCCCGCAACCTGTGGCTGTCTGTACACACCTCTTTGGTGTACTCCTGACTCGTGCGCATGCTCAGTACTTCGGACTGTCGTAGATACGGCCCAGTTTGGGACGGGATTTTGGTCAAAGTGTGGTCCAAACGTCGGCAAATTTGGAGGTCGAAAAATTTTCCGACGAACTTCAAATTTTGCATGCTCCTAACACTCTATATTGCGCACTTGTCCTAAAAAATTGACAGACTTTCGCCGGGAAATTGCAGAGAAATTTCAATGTTTAGGAAAAAAAGGGGTTGGGGCTTCCTGGATGCTCCCGCAACCTGTGGCTGTCTGTACACACCTCTTTGGTGTACTCCTGACTCGTGCGCATGCTCAGTACTTCGGACTGTCGTAGATACGGCCCAGTTTGGGACGGGATTTTGGTCAAAGTGTGGTCCAAACGTCGGCAAATTTGGAGGTCGAAAAATTTTCCGACGAACTTCAAATTTTGCATGCTCCTAACACTCTATATTGCGCACTTGTCCTAAAAAATTGACAGACTTTCGCCGGGAAATTGCAGAGAAATTTCAATGTTTAGGAAAAAAAGGGGTTGGGGCTTCCTGGATGCTCCCGCAACCTGTGGCTGTCTGTACACACCTCTTTGGTGTACTCCTGACTCGTGCGCATGCTCAGTACTTCGGACTGTCGTAGATACGGCCCAGTTTGGGACGGGATTTTGGTCAAAGTGTGGTCCAAACGTCGGCAAATTTGGAGGTCGAAAAATTTTCCGACGAACTTCAAATTTTGCATGCTCCTAACACTCTATATTGCGCACTTGTCCTAAAAAATTGACAGACTTTCGCCGGGAAATTGCAGAGAAATTTCAATGTTTAGGAAAAAAAGGGGTTGGGGCTTCCTGGATGCTCCCGCAACCTGTGGCTGTCTGTACACACCTCTTTGGTGTACTCCTGACTCGTGCGCATGCTCAGTACTTCGGACTGTCGTAGATACGGCCCAGTTTGGGACGGGATTTTGGTCAAAGTGTGGTCCAAACGTCGGCAAATTTGGAGGTCGAAAAATTTTCCGACGAACTTCAAATTTTGCATGCTCCTAACACTCTATATTGCGCACTTGTCCTAAAAAATTGACAGACTTTCGCCGGGAAATTGCAGAGAAATTTCAATGTTTAGGAAAAAAAGGGGTTGGGGCTTCCTGGATGCTCCCGCAACCTGTGGCTGTCTGTACACACCTCTTTGGTGTACTCCTGACTCGTGCGCATGCTCAGTACTTCGGACTGTCGTAGATACGGCCCAGTTTGGGACGGGATTTTGGTCAAAGTGTGGTCCAAACGTCGGCAAATTTGGAGGTCGAAAAATTTTCCGACGAACTTCAAATTTTGCATGCTCCTAACACTCTATATTGCGCACTTGTCCTAAAAAATTGACAGACTTTCGCCGGGAAATTGCAGAGAAATTTCAATGTTTAGGAAAAAAAGGGGTTGGGGCTTCCTGGATGCTCCCGCAACCTGTGGCTGTCTGTACACACCTCTTTGGTGTACTCCTGACTCGTGCGCATGCTCAGTACTTCGGACTGTCGTAGATACGGCCCAGTTTGGGACGGGATTTTGGTCAAAGTGTGGTCCAAACGTCGGCAAATTTGGAGGTCGAAAAATTTTCCGACGAACTTCAAATTTTGCATGCTCCTAACACTCTATATTGCGCACTTGTCCTAAAAAATTGACAGACTTTCGCCGGGAAATTGCAGAGAAATTTCAATGTTTAGGAAAAAAAGGGGTTGGGGCTTCCTGGATGCTCCCGCAACCTGTGGCTGTCTGTACACACCTCTTTGGTGTACTCCTGACTCGTGCGCATGCTCAGTACTTCGGACTGTCGTAGATACGGCCCAGTTTGGGACGGGATTTTGGTCAAAGTGTGGTCCAAACGTCGGCAAATTTGGAGGTCGAAAAATTTTCCGACGAACTTCAAATTTTGCATGCTCCTAACACTCTATATTGCGCACTTGTCCTAAAAAATTGACAGACTTTCGCCGGGAAATTGCAGAGAAATTTCAATGTTTAGGAAAAAAAGGGGTTGGGGCTTCCTGGATGCTCCCGCAACCTGTGGCTGTCTGTACACACCTCTTTGGTGTACTCCTGACTCGTGCGCATGCTCAGTACTTCGGACTGTCGTAGATACGGCCCAGTTTGGGACGGGATTTTGGTCAAAGTGTGGTCCAAACGTCGGCAAATTTGGAGGTCGAAAAATTTTCCGACGAACTTCAAATTTTGCATGCTCCTAACACTCTATATTGCGCACTTGTCCTAAAAAATTGACAGACTTTCGCCGGGAAATTGCAGAGAAATTTCAATGTTTAGGAAAAAAAGGGGTTGGGGCTTCCTGGATGCTCCCGCAACCTGTGGCTGTCTGTACACACCTCTTTGGTGTACTCCTGACTCGTGCGCATGCTCAGTACTTCGGACTGTCGTAGATACGGCCCAGTTTGGGACGGGATTTTGGTCAAAGTGTGGTCCAAACGTCGGCAAATTTGGAGGTCGAAAAATTTTCCGACGAACTTCAAATTTTGCATGCTCCTAACACTCTATATTGCGCACTTGTCCTAAAAAATTGACAGACTTTCGCCGGGAAATTGCAGAGAAATTTCAATGTTTAGGAAAAAAAGGGGTTGGGGCTTCCTGGATGCTCCCGCAACCTGTGGCTGTCTGTACACACCTCTTTGGTGTACTCCTGACTCGTGCGCATGCTCAGTACTTCGGACTGTCGTAGATACGGCCCAGTTTGGGACGGGATTTTGGTCAAAGTGTGGTCCAAACGTCGGCAAATTTGGAGGTCGAAAAATTTTCCGACGAACTTCAAATTTTGCATGCTCCTAACACTCTATATTGCGCACTTGTCCTAAAAAATTGACAGACTTTCGCCGGGAAATTGCAGAGAAATTTCAATGTTTAGGAAAAAAAGGGGTTGGGGCTTCCTGGATGCTCCCGCAACCTGTGGCTGTCTGTACACACCTCTTTGGTGTACTCCTGACTCGTGCGCATGCTCAGTACTTCGGACTGTCGTAGATACGGCCCAGTTTGGGACGGGATTTTGGTCAAAGTGTGGTCCAAACGTCGGCAAATTTGGAGGTCGAAAAATTTTCCGACGAACTTCAAATTTTGCATGCTCCTAACACTCTATATTGCGCACTTGTCCTAAAAAATTGACAGACTTTCGCCGGGAAATTGCAGAGAAATTTCAATGTTTAGGAAAAAAAGGGGTTGGGGCTTCCTGGATGCTCCCGCAACCTGTGGCTGTCTGTACACACCTCTTTGGTGTACTCCTGACTCGTGCGCATGCTCAGTACTTCGGACTGTCGTAGATACGGCCCAGTTTGGGACGGGATTTTGGTCAAAGTGTGGTCCAAACGTCGGCAAATTTGGAGGTCGAAAAATTTTCCGACGAACTTCAAATTTTGCATGCTCCTAACACTCTATATTGCGCACTTGTCCTAAAAAATTGACAGACTTTCGCCGGGAAATTGCAGAGAAATTTCAATGTTTAGGAAAAAAAGGGGTTGGGGCTTCCTGGATGCTCCCGCAACCTGTGGCTGTCTGTACACACCTCTTTGGTGTACTCCTGACTCGTGCGCATGCTCAGTACTTCGGACTGTCGTAGATACGGCCCAGTTTGGGACGGGATTTTGGTCAAAGTGTGGTCCAAACGTCGGCAAATTTGGAGGTCGAAAAATTTTCCGACGAACTTCAAATTTTGCATGCTCCTAACACTCTATATTGCGCACTTGTCCTAAAAAATTGACAGACTTTCGCCGGGAAATTGCAGAGAAATTTCAATGTTTAGGAAAAAAAGGGGTTGGGGCTTCCTGGATGCTCCCGCAACCTGTGGCTGTCTGTACACACCTCTTTGGTGTACTCCTGACTCGTGCGCATGCTCAGTACTTCGGACTGTCGTAGATACGGCCCAGTTTGGGACGGGATTTTGGTCAAAGTGTGGTCCAAACGTCGGCAAATTTGGAGGTCGACAAATTTTCCGACGAACTTCAAATTTTGCATGCTCCTAACACTCTATATTGCGCACTTGTCCTAAAAAATTGACAGACTTTCGCCGGGAAATTGCAGAGAAATTTCAATGTTTAGGAAAAAAAGGGGTTGGGGCTTCCTGGATGCTCCCGCAACCTGTGGCTGTCTGTACACACCTCTTTGGTGTACTCCTGACTCGTGCGCATGCTCAGTACTTCGGACTGTCGTAGATACGGCCCAGTTTGGGACGGGATTTTGGTCAAAGTGTGGTCCAAACGTCGGCAAATTTGGAGGTCGAAAAATTTTCTGACGAACTTCAAATTTTGCATGCTCCTAACACTCTATATTGCGCACTTGTCCTAAAAAATTGACAGACTTTCGCCGGGAAATTGCAGAGAAATTTCAATGTTTAGGAAAAAAAGGGGTTGGGGCTTCCTGGATGCTCCCGCAACCTGTGGCTGTCTGTACACACCTCTTTGGTGCACTCCTGACTCGTGCGCATGCTCAGTACTTCGGACTGTCGTAGATACGGCCCAGTTTGGGACGGGATTTTGGTCAAAGTGTGGTCCAAACGTCGGCAAATTTGGAGGTCGAAAAATTTTCCGACGAACTTTAAATTTTGCATGCTCCTAACACTCTATATTGCGCACTTGTCCTAAAAAATTGACAGACTTTCGCCGGGAAATTGCAGAGAAATTTCAATGTTTAGGAAAAAAAGGGGTTGGGGCTTCCTGGATGCTCCCGCAACCTGTGGCTGTCTGTACACACCTCTTTGGTGTACTCCTGACTCGTGCGCATGCTCAGTACTTCGGACTGTCGTAGATACGGCCCAGTTTGGGACGGGATTTTGGTCAAAGTGTGGTCCAAACGTCGGCAAATTTGGAGGTCGAAAAATTTTCTGACGAACTTCAAATTTTGCATGCTCCTAACACTCTATATTGCGCACTTGTCCTAAAAAATTGACAGACTTTCGCCGGGAAATTGCAGAGAAATTTCAATGTTTAGGAAAAAAAGGGGTTGGGGCTTCCTGGATGCTCCCGCAACCTGTGGCTGTCTGTACACACCTCTTTGGTGCACTCCTGACTCGTGCGCATGCTCAGTACTTCGGACTGTCGTAGATACGGCCCAGTTTGGGACGGGATTTTGGTCAAAGTGTGGTCCAAACGTCGGCAAATTTAAAGGTCGAAAAATTTTCCGACGAACTTCAAATTTTGCATGCTCCTAACACTCTATATTGCGCACTTGTCCTAAAAAATTGACAGACTTTCGCCGGGAAATTGCAGAGAAATTTCAATGTTTAGGAAAAAAAGGGGTTGGGGCTTCCTGGATGCTCCCGCAACCTGTGGCTGTCTGTACACACCTCTTTGGTGTACTCCTGACTCGTGCGCATGCTCAGTACTTCGGACTGTCGTAGATACGGCCCAGTTTGGGACGGGATTTTGGTCAAAGTGTGGTCCAAACGTCGGCAAATTTGGAGGTCGAAAAATTTTCCGACGAACTTCAAATTTTGCATGCTCCTAACACTCTATATTGCGCACTTGTCCTAAAAAATTGACAGACTTTCGCCGGGAAATTGCAGAGAAATTTCAATGTTTAGGAAAAAAAGGGGTTGGGGCTTCCTGGATGCTCCCGCAACCTGTGGCTGTCTGTACACACCTCTTTGGTGTACTCCTGACTCGTGCGCATGCTCAGTACTTCGGACTGTCGTAGATACGGCCCAGTTTGGGACGGGATTTTGGTCAAAGTGTGGTCCAAACGTCGGCAAATTTGGAGGTCGAACAATTTTCCGACGAACTTCAAATTTTGCATGCTCCTAACACTCTATATTGCGCACTTGTCCTAAAAAATTGACAGACTTTCGCCGGGAAATTGCAGAGAAATTTCAATGTTTAGGAAAAAAGGGGTTGGGGCTTCCTGGATGCTCCCGCAACCTGTGGCTGTCTGTACACACCTCTTTGGTGTACTCCTGACTCGTGCGCATGCTCAGTACTTCGGACTGTCGTAGATACGGCCCAGTTTGGGACGGGATTTTGGTCAAAGTGTGGTCCAAACGTCGGCAAATTTGGAGGTCGAAAAATTTTCCGACGAACTTCAAATTTTGCATGATCCTAACACTCTATATTGCGCACTTGTCCTAAAAAATTGACAGACTTTCGCCGGGAAATTGCAGAGAAATTTCAATGTTTAGGAAAAAAAGGGGTTGGGGCTTCCTGGATGCTCCCGCAACCTGTGGCTGTCTGTACACACCTCTTTGGTGTACTCCTGACTCGTGCGCATGCTCAGTACTCCGGACTGTCGTAGATACGGCCCAGTTTGGGACGGGATTTTGGTCAAAGTGTGGTCCAAACGTCGGCAAATTTGGAGGTCGAAAAATTTTCCGACGAACTTCAAATTTTGCATGCTCCTAACACTCTATATTGCGCACTTGTCCTAAAAAAATTGACAGACTTTCGCCGGGAAATTGCAGAGAAATTTCAATGTTTAGGAAAAAAAGGGGTTGGGGCTTCCTGGATGCTCCCGCAACCTGTGGCTGTCTGTACACACCTCTTTGGTGTACTCCTGACTCGTGCGCATGCTCAGTACTTCGGACTGTCGTAGATACGGCCCAGTTTGGGACGGGATTTTGGTCAAAGTGTGGTCCAAACGTCGGCAAATTTGGAGGTCGAAAAATTTTCCGACGAACTTCAAATTTTGCATGCTCCTAACACTCTATATTGCGCACTTGTCCTAAAAAATTGACAGACTTTCGCCGGGAAATTGCAGAGAAATTTCAATGTTTAGGAAAAAAGGGGTTGGGGCTTCCTGGATGCTCCCGCAACCTGTGGCTGTCTGTACACACCTCTTTGGTGTACTCCTGACTCGTGCGCATGCTCAGTACTTCGGACTGTCGTAGATACGGCCCAGTTTGGGACGGGATTTTGGTCAAAGTGTGGTCCAAACGTCGGCAAATTTGGAGGTCGACAAATTTTCCGACGAACTTCAAATTTTGCATGCTCCTAACACTCTATATTGCGCACTTGTCCTAAAAAATTGACAGACTTTCGCCGGGAAATTGCAGAGAAATTTCAATGTTTAGGAAAAAAAGGGGTTGGGGCTTCCTGGATGCTCCCGCAACCTGTGGCTGTCTGTACACACCTATTTGGTGTACTCCTGACTCGTGCGCATGCTCAGTACTTCGGACTGTCGTAGATACGGCCCAGTTTGGGACGGGATTTTGGTCAAAGTGTGGTCCAAACGTCGGCAAATTTGGAGGTCGAAAAATTTTCCGACGAACTTCAAATGTTGCATGCTCCTAACACTCTATATTGCGCACTTGTCCTAAAAAATTGACAGACTTTCGCCGGGAAATTGCAGAGAAATGTCAATGTTTAGGAAAAAAAGGGGTTGGGGCTTCCTGGATGCTCCCGCAACCTGTGGCTGTCTGTACACACCTCTTTGGTGTACTCCTGACTCGTGCGCATGCTCAGTACTTCGGACTGTCGTAGATACGGCCCAGTTTGGGACGGGATTTTGGTCAAAGTGTGGTCCAAACGTCGGCAAATTTGGAGGTCGAAAAATTTTCCGACGAACTTCAAATTTTGCATGCTCCTAACACTCTATATTGCGCACTTGTCCTAAAAAATTGACAGACTTTCGCCGGGAAATTGCAGAGAAATTTCAATGTTTAGGAAAAAAAGGGGTTGGTGCTTCCTGGATGCTCCCGCAACCTGTGGCTGTCTGTACACACCTCTTTGGTGTACTCCTGACTCGTGCGCATGCTCAGTACTTCGGACTGTCGTAGATACGGCCCAGTTTGGGACGGGATTTTGGTCAAAGTGTGGTCCAAACGTCGGCAAATTTGGAGGTCGAAACATTTTCCGACGAACTTCAAATTTTGCATGCTCCTAACACTCTATATTGCGCACTTGTCCTAAAAAAATTGACAGACTTTCGCCGGGAAATTGCAGAGAAATTTCAATGTTTAGGAAAAAAAGGGGTTGGGGCTTCCTGGATGCTCCCGCAACCTGTGGCTGTCTGTACACACCTCTTTGGTGTACTCCTGACTCGTGCGCATGCTCAGTACTTCGGACTGTCGTAGATACGGCCCAGTTTGGGACGGGATTTTGGTCAAAGTGTGGTCCAAACGTCGGCAAATTTGGAGGTCGAAAAATTTTCCGACGAACTTCAAATTTTGCATGATCCTAACACTCTATATTGCGCACTTGTCCTAAAAAATTGACAGACTTTCGCCGGGAAATTGCAGAGAAATTTCAATGTTTAGGAAAAAAGGGGTTGGGGCTTCCTGGATGCTCCCGCAACCTGTGGCTGTCTGTACACACCTCTTTGGTGTACTCCTGACTCGTGCGCATGCTCAGTACTTCGGACTGTCGTAGATACGGCCCAGTTTGGGACGGGATTTTGGTCAAAGTGTGGTCCAAACGTCGGCAAATTTGGAGGTCGAAAAATTTTCCGACGAACTTCAAATTTTGCATGCTCCTAACACTCTATATTGCGCACTTGTCCTAAAAAAATTGACAGACTTTCGCCGGGAAATTGCAGAGAAATTTCAATGTTTAGGAAAAAAAGGGGTTGGGGCTTCCTGGATGCTCCCGCAACCTGTGGCTGTCTGTACACACCTCTTTGGTGTACTCCTGACTCGTGCGCATGCTCAGTACTTCGGACTGTCGTAGATACGGCCCAGTTTGGGACGGGATTTTGGTCAAAGTGTGGTCCAAACGTCGGCAAATTTTTTAGGACAAGTGCGCAATATAGAGTGTTAGGAGCATGCAAAATTTGAAGTTCGTCGGAAAATTATTCGACCTCCAAATTTGCCGACGTTTGGACCACACTTTGACCAAAATCCCGTCCCAAACTGGGCCGTATCTACGACAGTCCGAAGTACTGAGCATGCGCACGAATCAGGAGTACACCAAAGAGGTGTGTATAGACAGCCACAGGTTGCGGGAGCATCCAGGAAGCCCCAACCCCTTTTTTCCTAAACTTTGAAATTTCTCTGCAATTTCCCGGCGAAAGTCTGTCAATTTCTTAGGACAAGTGCGCAATATAGAGTGTTAGGAGCATGCAAAATTTGAAGTTCGTCGGAAAATTATTCGACCTCCAAATTTGCCGACGTTTGGACCACACTTTGACCAAAATCCCGTCCCAAACTGGGCCGTATCTACGACAGTCCGAAGTACTGAGCATGCGCACGAATCAGGAGTATACCAAAGAGGTGTGTACAGACAGCCACAGGTTGCGGGAGCATCCAGGAAGCCCCAACCCCTTTTTTTCCTAAACTTTGAAATTTCTCTGCAATTTCCCGGCGAAAGTCTGTCAATTTGTTAGGACAAGTGCGCAATCTAGAGTGTTAGGAGCATGCAAAATTTGAAGTTCGTCGGAAAATTATTCGACCTCCAAATTTGCCGACGTTTGGACCACACTTTGACCAAAATCCCGTCCCAAACTGGGCCGTATCTACGACAGTCCGAAGTACTGAGCATGCGCACGAATCAGGAGTACACCAAAGAGGTGTGTACAGACAGCCACAGGTTGCGGGAGCATCCAGGAAGCCCCAACCCCTTTTTTTCCTAAACTTTGAAATTTCTCTGCAATTTCCCGGCGAAAGTCTGTCAATTTTTTAGGACAAGTGCGCAATATAGAGTGTTAGGAGCATGCAAAATTTGATGTTCGTCGGAAAATTATTCGACCTCCAAATTTGCCGACGTTTGAACCACACTTTGACCAAAATCCCGTCCCAAACTGGGCCGTATCTACGACAGTCCGAAGTACTGAGCATGCGCACGAATCAGGAGTACACCAAAGAGGTGTGTACAGACAGCCACAGGTTGCGGGAGCATCCAGGAAGCCCCAACCCCTTTTTTTCCTAAACTTTGAAATTTCTCTGCAATTTCCCGGCGAAAGTCTGTCAATTTTTTAGGACAAGTGCGCAATATAGAGTGTCAGGAGCATGCAAAATTTGAAGTTCGTCGGAAAATTATTCGACCTCCAAATTTGCCGACGTTTGGACCACACTTTCACCAAAATCCCGTCCCAAACTGGGCCGTATCTACGACAGTCCGAAGTACTGAGCATGCGCACGAATCAGGAGTACACCAAAGAGGTGTGTACAGACAGCCACAGGTTGCGGGAGCATCCAGGAAGCACCAACCCCTTTTTTCCCTAAACTTTGAAATTTCTCTGCAATTTCCCGGCGAAAGTCTGTCCATTTTTTAGGACAAGTGCGCAATATAGAGTATGTCCACTTTCTTCACAACGTTCAATGTACTTCTTTAGGAGGTTTGCGTGGAATGTCCTTACCTTCCCATTTATGTCTATCCTGTAGTCACATGAACCTCTCTTTTCGACAACTTGAAATGGCCCCTTCCAGTGTAGAAGCAGCTTGTTATTGTCTGTTGGCAACAACAAAAGAACTTTGTCCCCTACGTCTAGTTTTCTGTCCCTACTCTTTTTGTTATAGTGGAGGGCGTACTGTTCAGACGACTTCTGAAGTTCCTGATGAGCTAATTCCAGTGTGGTCTCCAGACGATTTCGGAGATCGACTATATATTGGTAGGTCGTCTTCAACTCACCTTCTATTCATGTCTCACCGCTCCACAGTTCCTTCAGGATCATCATTGGACCTCTCACCGACCTTCCATACAAAAGCTCAAAAGGGGAAAACCCTAGTGATGCCTGTGGTAGCTCTCGATACGCGAAGAGTAGTGGATCGATATATCGATCCCAGTCGTTCAGTTTATCTGCACACATCCTCCTCAACATAGTCTTGAGAGTCCCATTAAATCTTTCGACTAACCCGTTACACGCCGGATGGTATGGCGTAGTAACCAGCTGTCGCATGGAAAGAAGTCTGCCTACCTCTCTCATAAGACTGGAGGTAAACTGTGCACCTTGATCGGAGAGGATTTCTTTCGGAACACCGACCCGAGAGAAGATCTTCACTAACGCTTCTGCCACGTCTGTAGTTTCAATACCAGTAAGAGCAACTGCCTCCGGATATCTCGTGGCATAGTCGACGACTGTCAGGATGTAGCGGTTTTTCCTCGGAGTCATCGGATATATAGGTCCAACCAGGTCAACCGCTACCCGCTGAAAAGGAACATCTATAACTGGTATTTTGCCAAGTGGCAACCGCGTGACTTTGCCTTTGGGTATGGTCCGCTGGCAAATGTCACACGATCGACAAAATCTAGTGATATCAGCTTGTACACCCGGCCAAAAAAAATATGACATCACTCTGCTCGTGGTTCGCTTGATGCCTTGGTGACCTCCCATTATACTCTCATGGGCCAGCTTCATAACAATGCGCCTATAAGCTGAGGGCACTACCAATTGCTTGATTGGATCATTACCTTCCACCCTGTCTGACTGGAATATGCGATACAACATACTATCAGTAACAACAAAGTATGATGTCCTACCTCCTTTTCCATTCTTGATTTGGTCTGAATTCGCGATGTCCCTGATCCTCTTCAAGGTTGGGTCGTCTAACTGAGCCTGTCGTATTTCCTGGGGGGAGACATCTGGAACAGTAGAGGGTACCTTCATTGATGGTTGTGGCTTTTGACTCCGTGCCTGTAGCCTAGTCTGTACAGCCATTACCTCCAACTCATCAGTCGACTCCATCGATGGCTTCCAGTCAGGTTTCGGGTCATCTGCGGTTCTAGCTTGCTGGATGTTGCCAAGAACTAAATCATAGACTGGGTTAATCATACATATCGCATCTACCTCACCAGTAAAGAAAGGCGTGTCAATTATTATCTTAGCAGTAGGAAACTTACGAACTGTACTGTCGATCATGACACAATGCTTGTGTTCACCTGTCATCTGCTCTGGGGGAACTAATTTCCGTCTTACCACAACACCACTACAACCTGTGTCACGTAGTACGTTTACTTTGTGGGGTCCCACCATTCCTTCAGTAACTGGCATACCCCGGTGTTTACCCTGATTGTACAAGGCCGACATAACAGGTAAGGTGTGACCACATTGTAATTTGACGACCCCATTTTCACTACAACAGTCACGTAGCTTCTGGGATTCGACCAAACAAGCAGTGGTGTCTTTATCCCCGGTAAGTTTTACACATCGTGGACATGGGCACTCAACATGTTTTGGTTTGCCTACTTGCTTTTCAGGGTTACTAGCATTAGCACTGTTCTGGGGTTGGCCATACTGGAATTTACGGGTCTTTGTCGCCACTGGGGTTTGAACTTACCTTCAGTTGATGTCATTGTCGCTACTTTGACTCCTTGTGAATTCCATCTTTGGCGGCAATCTCTGGCAAGATGTCCCATCTTACCACAGACAAAGCATCGCGGACTCTCCCGACTATTATTTGGTCGTGGAGAAGCCGATGTGTCCCTTGTGGTATCTGCTGGATGACGCTGATATCCAGATCCCATTGGATGGCTGGTTTTGGTCGGTGTCGAACGCCAGAAGCCTTTCCCATGAGCCTCTATATATCTCTGAGCCAGAATAGTCATCTCGTCGATGCTTCTGGGTCCTCTCTCCTTCAAAAAAAGAGCCAATTGATTACTGGAACCATTTACAAACTGTTCCCGTAGGAGTAAGTCAGTTATAGCCTCATACGTTTTTTCAGTAGAAGATAGTTCTACCCATCTGGTAAAATAATTCCCCAGTCTCACAGCAAACTGAAAAGCAGTTTCACTAGGTTCAGGTTTGGCAGAACGAAATTTTTCTCTAAAACCATCCTCTGTTAATCGAAACTGCCTGAGCAGAGCACCTTTTAATGCAAGATAATCAGAGGCTTGATCCATAGGTAGTCTATAGTATACGTCTAAGGACTTACCAGTTAGTAGGGCACTCAAGTTAATAGACCACGAAGCCTCTGGCCACCTCTGGCTCGTTGCGTACCTCTCATACCTTTCAAGGTAGGCATCCATATCGTCTTTCTTGTCGTCAAAGGTTGGCAGTTTTGGAGCTCGAGGTAAGACACGAGGTTGAGGTCGTCCAGGTTCACTGGCTTCATGACTACCACTGTCACTCCCTGTAGGACTAGCAGTTTCCTGCTTGGCCTGTAGCTGAAGTTTTGCTTGGAATATTTCATAATCGTACCGTTTCATCTCTATTTCTTGGCGCCGAGCTTCCATCTCTAATGCTCTATCTTCCCTTGCAGATTTCTCGCGCTCTCGAATAAAACTCATTAAATCTTCACCCGTCAAACCAATCTCTTTACCTAGCTCAAGTGCTTGCTTATCCATTATTATATTCTTCACCCTAACACTAGTCACACTCACACAAACTAAAAATTGCACAACAATCAGCCAAAGCATGAACGTTTCGCGCAGCTTATGAATATGCATTTGATTTGCTGTTGTAAACTTACCACACCAACCACATCAAAACCACCTACGCCGTGTCTGCATGCGAGAGGTCCCGTGTTCGATTCCCGGACAAGCCCCCAAATGTCATGCGGGAAATGCAGATGAGGCGGCTTGAAAGCCTCGAGCCATTAACCAACCCCTAGTGCAACACAAAAAATGACTACGTCACAGAGAAATGGATTTACAGTTGAATAAATCAATCAAATTATTTATTCAAATTAAGGAACTGAAGCAGTTAGTTAAAAAAAATTAGCAAAAGAAAAAGGCAAAACAGCCAAATGGCTAAGCAAATTAAAGCTACTTAAACAATAAGCAATCTTGGTCAACGCACTATACTGTAAGCAAACTCAACTCGCTTTATCACGTATTAAAAAACAATCAAAGCACCAGCCTTTAGTCTCTAGCAAAGTAATTCAAGTAAGCGCAAACAAAAACCAACTTAACAGAATGTTTCAACTCAACTCGAGAGTGTTCACTCTTTAAGCGTTAAACAAAATCAATCAAAACGACATACCTTTACTTCCGTTCTGATTTGGTTTGGTTTTTATACCTAGTGGGAATGCAAAATTCGCACAAGTTAATTAAACAGGCTAATAGCCCAGATCACTTACAGTGACAGTAATCGCACAATTCAATAACGCCTCACAAGGAAAAAAAAACCTTTATTTTAAGGCGACAATGTCACTTAAAGTTGCCTTCTCATAAGGGTTCAGTTTGGCCCTTGGGACTGGCTGTGGAACTTGCTGACAGAAAGTCAATCTGTGTTGGAACGGCATGGAACAACGGGAATTTCTGTCCTGATGCAAGGTAGGCCTAGTTATGGTGCCAGTGCTCAATATAGTCCCAGTGGCGTACCTAGTAGTACATGCACCCTCAAGTTAACGGTTGATGGGAAAACCACCAACAGCTATTGGCCAGCTACACAAGCACACATTTTGCCAATAGCTAGACTCCAGATCCATCCACGACCAAATTAAGGTTGATGGTTGAATCATAGGCATTCGCTCAATTAATGACGGGTTATGCCTATGCCAACAGTTTCTCGGCGTAAACCACATACATTGGGGGAATCGAACCTTCATACCACATTGCGTCACCTCGAGTCAAGGGTGTCCTCAGTCGCAAAGGGGTGGGACGGCCACAGCTAGCAAGTCCTCAAATTACTTGGTTGCCGTAAAAACCATCTATGACAAATACAAAAACCATCCATAGCCAAATTAAATAGGCTTATTTTTACATACACATAATGTAGCTTTTGTAAGTTCTCCAAACCAGAATTACCGAGAACGTCAAAATTGGGTAATTGTACAATTTGTATAAAATCACAAAATAACTTGTATTATAAGGATTTGAAGATACTCACGATCAGCAAATTGATCCCCCGCCAATACTCGGTAGCAACACGCCGGAGGTGGTCCTGACAATGTGTAAGCTGACATCTTACAACACCCACAACCGCATACCCCGGCGCTGTTGTCGCTGCAAAACGTGAAGCAGATATGTCGCTGCAAAACACACGCCTCTGTCTGCCAAAAACCCATGCATTCCTACATGTATTCACACATCATTCACAAAAACCACTCATGCATACGCAAATACAGAAACCTCATTGCGATGCCCAAATCTACATTGTATAGTACAGTACAGTCATGCTGATCATGGTTTAAGCGGAGGGACTTGTCCAAGTCCTTCCTGCAATCGGATGTTGACTCTGACATGGACCACACTTTGACCAAAATCCCGTCCCAAACTGGGCCGTATCTACGACAGTCCGAAGTACTGAGCATGCGCACGAATCAGGAGTACACCAAAGAGGTGTGTACAGACAGCCACAGGTTGCGGGAGCATCCAGGAAGCCCCAACCCCTTTTTTTCCTAAACTTTGAAATTTCTCTGCAATTTCCCGGCGAAAGTCTGTCAATTTTTTAGGACAAGTGCGCAATATAGAGTGTTAGGAGCATGCAAAATTTGAAGTTCGTCGGAAAATTGTTCGACCTCCAAATTTGCCGACGTTTGGACCACACTTTGACCAAAATCCCGTCCCAAACTGGGCCGTATCTACGACAGTCCGAAGTACTGAGCATGCGCACGAATCAGGAGTACACCAAAGAGGTGTGTACAGACAGCCACAGGTTGCGGGAGCATCCAGGAAGCCCCAACCCCTTTTTTTCCTAAACTTTGAAATTTCTCTGCAATTTCCCGGCGAAAGTCTGTCAATTTTTTAGGGCAAGTGCGCAATATAGAGTGTTAGGAGCACGCAAAATTTGAAGTTCGTCGGAAAATTATTCGACCTCCAAATTTGCCGACGTTTGGACCACACTTTGACCAAAATCCCGTCCCAAACTGGGCCGTATCTACGACAGTCCGAAGTACTGAGCATGCGCACGAATCAGGAGTACACCAAAGAGGTGTGTACAGACAGCCACAGGTTGCGGGAGCATCCAGGAAGCCCCAACCCCTTTTTTTCCTAAACTTTGAAATTTCTCTGCAATTTCCCGGCGAAAGTCTGTCATTTTTTTAGGACAAGTGCGCAATATAGAGTGTTAGGAGCATGCAAAATTTGAAGTTCGTCGGAAAATTATTCGACCTCCAAATTTGCCGACGTTTGGACCACACTTTGACCAAAATCCCGTCCCAAACTGGGCCGTATCTACGACAGTCCGAAGTACTGAGCATGCGCACGAATCAGGAGTACACCAAAGAGGTGTGTACAGACAGCCACAGGTTGCGGGAGCATCCAGGAAGCCCCAACCCCTTTTTTTTCCTAAACTTTGAAATTTCTCTGCAATTTCCCGGTGAAAGTCTGTCAATTTTTTAGGACAAGTGCGCAATATAGAGTGTTAGGAGCATGCAAAATTTGAAGTTCGTCGGAAAATTATTCGACCTCCAAATTTGCCGACGTTTGGACCACACTTTGACCAAAATCCCGTCCCAAACTGGGCCGTATCTACGACAGTCCGAAGTACTGAGCATGCGCACGAATCAGGAGTACACCAAAGAGGTGTGTACAGACAGCCACAGGTTGCGGGAGCATCCAGGAAGCCCCAACCCCTTTTTTTCCTAAACTTTGAAATTTCTCTGCAATTTCCCGGCGAAAGTCTGTCAATTTTTTAGGACAAGTGCGCAATATAGAGTGTTAGGAGCATGCAAAATTTGAAGTTCGTCGGAAAATTATTCGACCTCCAAATTTGCCGACGTTTGGACCACACTTTGACCAAAATCCCGTCCCAAACTGGGCCGTATCTACGACAGTCCGAAGTACTGAGCATGCGCACGAATCAGGAGTACACCAAAGAGGTGTGTACAGACAGCCACAGGTTGCGGGAGCATCCAGGAAGCCCCAACCCCTTTTTTTCCTAAACTTTGAAATTTCTCTGCAATTTCCCGGCGAAAGTCTGTCATTTTTTTAGGACAAGTGCGCAATATAGAGTGTTAGGAGCATGCAAAATTTGAAGTTCGTCGGAAAATTATTCGACCTCCAAATTTGCCGACGTTTGGACCACACTTTGACCAAAATCCCGTCCCAAACTGGGCCGTATCTACGACAGTCCGAAGTACTGAGCATGCGCACGAATCAGGAGTACACCAAAGAGGTGTGTACAGACAGCCACAGGTTGCGGGAGCATCCAGGAAGCCCCAACCCCTTTTTTTCCCTAAACTTTGAAATTTCTCTGCAATTTCCCGGCGAAAGTCTGTCAATTTGTTAGGACAAGTGCGCAATATAGAGTGTTAGGAGCATGCAAAATTTGAAGTTCGTCGGAAAATTATTCGACCTCCAAATTTGCCGACGTTTGGACCACACTTTGACCAAAATCCCGTCCCAAACTGGGCCGTATCTACGACAGTCCGAAGTACTGAGCATGCGCACGAATCAGGAGTACACCAAAGAGGTGTGTACAGACAGCCACAGGTTGCGGGAGCATCCAGGAAGCCCCAACCCCTTTTTTTCCTAAACTTTGAAATTTCTCTGCAATTTCCCGGCGAAAGTCTGTCAATTTTTTAGGACAAGTGCGCAATATAGAGTGTCAGGAGCATGCAAAATTTGAAGTTCGTCGGAAAATTATTCGACCTCCAAATTTGCCGACGTTTGGACCACACTTTGACCAAAATCCCGTCCCAAACTGGGCCGTATCTACGACAGTCCGAAGTACTGAGCATGCGCACGAATCAGGAGTACACCAAAGAGGTGTGTACAGACAGCCACAGGTTGCGGGAGCATCCAGGAAGCCCCAACCCCTTTTTTTCCTAAACTTTGAAATTTCTCTGCAATTTCCCGGCGAAAGTCTGTCAATTTTTTAGGACAAGTGCGCAATATAGAGTGTTAGGAGCATGCAAAATTTGAAGTTCGTCGGAAAATTATTCGACCTCCAAATTTGCCGACGTTTGGACCACACTTTGACCAAAATCCCGTCCCAAACTGGGCCGTATCTACGACAGTCCGAAGTACTGAGCATGCGCACGAATCAGGAGTACACCAAAAAGGTGTGTACAGACAGCCACAGGTTGCGGGAGCATCCAGGAAGCCCCAACCCCTTTTTTTCCTAAACTTTGAAATTTCTCTGCAATTTCCCGGCGAAAGTCTGTCAATTTTTTAGGACAAGTGCGCAATATAGAGTGTTAGGAGCATGCCAAATTTGAAGTTCGTCGACAAATTATTCGACCTCCAAATTTGCCGACGTTTGGACCACACTTTGACCAAAATCCCGTCCCAAACTGGGCCGTATCTACGACAGTCCGAAGTACTGAGCATGCGCACGAATCAGGAGTACACCAAAGAGGTGTGTACAGACAGCCACAGGTTGCGGGAGCATCCAGGAAGCCCCAACCCCTTTTTTTCCTAAACTTTGAAATTTCTCTGCAATTTCCCGGCGAAAGTCTGTCATTTTTTTAGGACAAGTGCGCAATATAGAGTGTTAGGAGCATGCAAAATTTGAAGTTCGTCGGAAAATTATTCGACCTCCAAATTTGCCGACGTTTGGACCACACTTTGACCAAAATCCCGTCCCAAACTGGGCCGTATCTACGACAGTCCGAAGTACTGAGCATGCGCACGAATCAGGAGTACACCAAAGAGGTGTGTACAGACAGCCACAGGTTGCGGGAGCATCCAGGAAGCCCCAACCCCTTTTTTTCCTAAACTTTGAAATTTCTCTGCAATTTCCCGGCGAAAGTCTGTCAATTTTTTAGGACAAGTGCGCAATATAGAGTGTTAGGAGCATGCAAAATTTGAAGTTCGTCGGAAAATTATTCGACCTCCAAATTTGCCGACGTTTGGACCACACTTTGACCAAAATCCCGTCCCAAACTGGGCCGTATCTACGACAGTCCGAAGTACTGAGCATGCGCACGAATCAGGAGTACACCAAAGAGGTGTGTACAGACAGCCACAGGTTGCGGGAGCATCCAGGAAGCCCCAACCCCTTTTTTTCCTAAACTTTGAAATTTCTCTGCAATTTCCCGGCGAAAGTCTGTCAATTTTTTAGGACAAGTGCGCAATATAGAGTGTTAGGAGCATGCAAAATTTGAAGTTCGTCGGAAAATTATTCGACCTCCAAATTTGCCGACGTTTGGACCACACTTTGACCAAAATCCCGTCCCAAACTGGGCCGTATCTACGACAGTCCGAAGTACTGAGCATGCGCACGAATCAGGAGTACACCAAAGAGGTGTGTACAGACAGCCACAGGTTGCGGGAGCATCCAGGAAGCCCCAATCCCTTTTTTTCCTAAACTTTGAAATTTCTCTGCAATTTCCCGGCGAAAGTCTGTCAATTTTTTAGGACAAGTGCGCAATATAGAGTGTTAGGAGCATGCAAAATTTGAAGTTCGTCGGAAAATTATTCGACCTCCAAATTTGCCGACGTTTGGACCACACTTTGACCAAAATCCCGTCCCAAACTGGGCCGTATCTACGACAGTCCGAAGTACTGAGCATGCGCACGAATCAGGAGTACACCAAAGAGGTGTGTACAGACAGCCACAGGTTGCGGGAGCATCCAGGAAGCCCCAACCCCTTTTTTTCCTAAACTTTGAAATTTCTCTGCAATTTCCCGGCGAAAGTCTGTCAATTTTTTAGGACAAGTGCGCAATATAGAGTGTTAGGAGCATGCAACATTTGAAGTTCGTCGGAAAATTATTCGACCTCCAAATTTGCCGACGTTTGGACCACACTTTGACCAAAATCCCGTCCCAAACTGGGCCGTATCTACGACAGTCCGAAGTACTGAGCATGCGCACGAATCAGGAGTACACCAAAGAGGTGTGTACAGACAGCCACATGTTGCGGGAGCATCCAGGAAGCCCCAACCCCTTTTTTTCCTAAACTTTGAAATTTCTCTGCAATTTCCCGGCGAAAGTCTGTCAATTTTTTAGGACAAGTGCGCAATATAGAGTGTTAGGAGCATGCAAAATTTGAAGTTCGTCGGAAAATTATTCGACCTCCAAATTTGCCGACGTTTGGACCACACTTTGACCAAAATCCCGTCCCAAACTGGGCCGTATCTACGACAGTCCGAAGTACTGAGCATGCGCACGAATCAGGAGTACACCAAAGAGGTGTGTACAGACAGCCACAGGTTGCGGGAGCATCCAGGAAGCCCCAACCCCTTTTTTTCCTAAACTTTGAAATTTCTCTGCAATTTCCCGGCGAAAGTCTGTCAATTTTTTAGGACAAGTGCGCAATATAGAGTGTTAGGAGCATGCAAAATTTGAAGTTCGTCGGAAAATTGTTCGACCTCCAAATTTGCCGACGTTTGGACCACACTTTGACCAAAATCCCGTCCCAAACTGGGCCGTATCTACGACAGTCCGAAGTACTGAGCATGCGCACGAATCAGGAGTACACCAAAGAGGTGTGTACAGACAGCCACAGGTTGCGGGAGCATCCAGGAAGCCCCAACCCCTTTTTTTCCTAAACTTTGAAATTTCTCTGCAATTTCCCGGCGAAAGTCTGTCAATTTTTTAGGACAAGTGCGCAATATAGAGTGTTAGGAGCACTGCAAATTTGAAGTTCGTCGGAAAATTATTCGACCTCCAAATTTGCCGACGTTTGGACCACACTTTGACCAAAATCCCGTCCCAAACTGGGCCGTATCTACGACAGTCCGAAGTACTGAGCATGCGCACGAATCAGGAGTACACCAAAGAGGTGTGTACAGACAGCCACAGGTTGCGGGAGCATCCAGGAAGCCCCAACCCCTTTTTTTCCTAAACTTTGAAATTTCTCTGCAATTTCCCGGCGAAAGTCTGTCATTTTTTAGGACAAGTGCGCATATAGAGTGTTAGGAGCATGCAAAATTTGAAGTTCGTCGGAAAATTATTCGACCTCCAAATTTGCCGACGTTTGGACCACACTTTGACCAAAATCCCGTCCCAAACTGGGCCGTATCTACGACAGTCCGAAGTACTGAGCATGCGCACGAATCAGGAGTACACCAAAGAGGTGTGTACAGACAGCCACAGGTTGCGGGAGCATCCAGGAAGCCCAACCCCTTTTTTTTCCTAAACTTTGAAATTTCTCTGCAATTTCCCGGCGAAAGTCTGTCAATTTTTTAGGGACAAGTGCGCAATATAGAGTGTTAGGAGCATGCAAAATTTGAAGTTCGTCGGAAAATTGTTCGACCCTCCAAATTTGCCGACGTTTGGACCACACTTTGACCAATTAATCCCGTCCCAAACTGGGCCGTATCTACGACAGTCCGAAGTACTGAGCATGCGCACGAATCAGGAGTACACCAAAGAGGTGTGTACAGACAGCCACAGGTTGCGGGAGCATCCAGGAAGCCCCAACCCCTTTTTTTCCTAAACTTTGAAATTTCTCTGCAATTTCCCGGCGAAAGTCTGTCAATTTTTTTAGGACAAGTGCGCAATATAGAGTGTTAGGAGCACGCAAAATTTGAAGTTCGTCGGAAAATTATTCGACCTCCAAATTTGCCGACGTTTGGACCACACTTTGACCAAAATCCCGTCCCAAACTGGGCCGTATCTACGACAGTCCGAAGTACTGAGCATGCGCACGAATCAGGAGTACACCAAAGAGGTGTGTACAGACAGCCACAGGTTGCGGGAGCATCCAGGAAGCCCCAACCCCTTTTTTTTCCTAAACTTTGAAATTTCTCTGCAATTTCCCGGCGAAAGTCTGTCATTTTTTTAGGACAAGTGCGCAATATAGAGTGTTAGGAGGCATGCAAAATTTGAAGTTCGTCGGAAAATTATTCGACCTCCAAATTTGCCGACGTTTGGACACACTTTGACCAAAATCCCGTCCCAAACTGGGCCGTATCTACGACAGTCCGAAGTACTGAGCATGCGCACGAATCAGGAGTACACCAAAGAGGTGTGTACAGACAGCCACAGGTTGCGGGAGCATCCAGGAAGCCCCAACCCCTTTTTTTTCCTAAACTTTGAAATTTCTCTGCAATTTCCCGGCGAAAGTCTGTCAATTTTTTAGGACAAGTGCGCAATATAGAGTGTTAGGAGCATGCAAAATTTGAAGTTCGTCGGAAAATTATTCGACCTCCAAATTTGCCGACGTTTGGACCACACTTTGACCAAAATCCCGTCCCAAACTGGGCCGTATCTACGACAGTCCGAAGTACTGAGCATGCGCACGAATCAGGAGTACACCAAAAGGTGTGTACAGACAGCCACAGGTTGCGGGAGCATCCAGGAAGCCCCAACCCTTTTTTTCCTAAACTTTGAAATTTCTCTGCAATTTCCCGGCGAAAGTCTGTCAATTTTTTAGGACAAGTGCGCAATATAGAGTGTTAGGAGCATGCCAAATTTGAAGTTCGTCGACAAATTATTCGACCTCCAAATTTGCCGACGTTTGGACCACACTTTGACCAAAATCCCGTCCCAAACTGGGCCGTATCTACGACAGTCCGAAGTACTGAGCATGCGCACGAATCAGGAGTACACCAAAGAGGTGTGTACAGACAGCCACAGGTTGCGGGAGCATCCAGGAAGCCCCAACCCCTTTTTTTTCCTAAACTTTGAAATTTCTCTGCAATTTCCCGGCGAAAGTCTGTCAATTTTTTAGGACAAGTGCGCAATATAGAGTGTTAGGAGCATGCAAAATTTGAAGTTCGTCGGAAAATTATTCGACCTCCAAATTTGCCGACGTTTGGACCACACTTTGACCAAAATCCCGTCCCAAACTGGGCCGTATCTACGACAGTCCGAAGTACTGAGCATGCGCACGAATCAGGAGTACACCAAAGAGGTGTGTACAGACAGCCACAGGTTGCGGGAGCATCCAGGAACGCCCCAACCCCTTTTTTTCCTAAACTTTGAAATTTCTCTGCAATTTCCCGGCGAAAGTCTGTCAATTTTTTAGGACAAGTGCGCAATATAGAGTGTTAGGAGCATGCAAAATTTGAAGTTCGTCGGAAAATTATTCGACCTCCAAATTTGCCGACGTTTGGACCACACTTTGACCAAAATCCCGTCCCAAACTGGGCCGTATCTACGACAGTCCGAAGTACTGAGCATGCGCACGAATCAGGAGTACACCAAAGAGGTGTGTACAGACAGCCACAGGTTGCGGGAGCATCCAGGAAGCCCCAACCCCTTTTTTTCCTAAACTTTGAAATTTCTCTGCAATTTCCCGGCGAAAGTCTGTCAATTTTTTAGGACAAGTGCGCAATATAGAGTGTTAGGAGCATGCAAAATTTGAAGTTCGTCGGAAAATTGTTCGACCTCCAAATTTGCCGACGTTTGGACCACACTTTGACCAAAATCCCGTCCCAAACTGGGCCGTATCTACGACAGTCCGAAGTACTGAGCATGCGCACGAATCAGGAGTACACCAAAGAGGTGTGTACAGACAGCCACAGGTTGCGGGAGCATCCAGGAAGCCCCAACCCCTTTTTTTCCTAAACTTTGAAATTTCTCTGCAATTTCTCGGCGAAAGTCTGTCAATTTTTTAGGACAAGTGCGCAATATAGAGTGTTAGGAGCATGCAAAATTTGAAGTTCGTCGGAAAATTATTCGACCTCCAAATTTGCCGACGTTTGGACCACACTTTGACCAAAATCCCGTCCCAAACTGGGCCGTATCTACGACAGTCCGAAGTACTGAGCATGCGCACGAATCAGGAGTACACCAAAGAGGTGTGTACAGACAGCCACAGGTTGCGGGAGCATCCAGGAAGCCCCAACCCCTTTTTTTCCTAAACTTTGAAATTTCTCTGCAATTTCCCGGCGAAAGTCTGTCAATTTTTTAGGACAAGTGCGCAATATAGAGTGTTAGGAGCATGCAAAATTTGAAGTTCGTCGGAAAATTATTCGACCTCCAAATTTGCCGACGTTTGGACCACACTTTGACCAAAATCCCGTCCCAAACTGGGCCGTATCTACGACAGTCCGAAGTACTGAGCATGCGCACGAATCAGGAGTACACCAAAGAGGTGTGTACAGACAGCCACAGGTTGCGGGAGCATCCAGGAAGCCCCAACCCCTTTTTTTCCTAAACTTTGAAATTTCTCTGCAATTTCCCGGCGAAAGTCTGTCAATTTTTTAGGACAAGTGCGCAATATAGAGTGTTAGGAGCATGCAAAATTTGAAGTTCGTCGGAAAATTATTCGACCTCCAAATTTGCCGACGTTTGGACCACACTTTGACCAAAATCCCGTCCCAAACTGGGCCGTATCTACGACAGTCCGAAGTACTGAGCATGCGCACGAATCAGGAGTACACCAAAGAGGTGTGTACAGACAGCCACAGGTTGCGGGAGCATCCAGGAAGCCCCAACCCCTTTTTTTTCCTAAACTTTGAAATTTCTCTGCAATTTCCCGGCGAAAGTCTGTCAATTTTTTAGGACAAGTGCGCAATATAGAGTGTTAGGAGCATGCAAAATTTGAAGTTCGTCGGAAAATTATTCGACCTCCAAATTTGCCGACGTTTGGACCACACTTTGACCAAAATCCCGTCCCAAACTGGGCCGTATCTACGACAGTCCGAAGTACTGAGCATGCGCACGAATCAGGAGTACACCAAAGAGGTGTGTACAGACAGCCACAGGTTGCGGGAGCATCCAGGAAGCCCCAACCCCTTTTTTTCCTAAACTTTGAAATTTCTCTGCAATTTCCCGGCGAAAGTCTGTCAATTTTTTAGGACAAGTGCGCAATATAGAGTGTTAGGAGCATGCAAAATTTGAAGTTCGTCGGAAAATTATTCGACCTCCAAATTTGCCGACGTTTGGACCACACTTTGACCAAAATCCCGTCCCAAACTGGGCCGTATCTACGACAGTCCGAAGTACTGAGCATGCGCACGAATCAGGAGTACACCAAAGAGGTGTGTACAGACAGCCACAGGTTGCGGGAGCATCCAGGAAGCCCCAACCCCTTTTTTTCCTAAACTTTGAAATTTCTCTGCAATTTCCCGGCGAAAGTCTGTCAATTTTTTAGGACAAGTGCGCAATATAGAGTGTTAGGAGCATGCAAAATTTGAAGTTCGTCGGAAAATTATTCGACCTCCAAATTTGCCGACGTTTGGACCACACTTTGACCAAAATCCCGTCCCAAACTGGGCCGTATCTACGACAGTCCGAAGTACTGAGCATGCGCACGAATCAGGAGTACACCAAAGAGGTGTGTACAGACAGCCACAGGTTGCGGGAGCATCCAGGAAGCCCCAACCCCTTTTTTTCCTAAACTTTGAAATTTCTCTGCAATTTCCCGGCGAAAGTCTGTCAATTTTTTAGGACAAGTGCGCAATATAGAGTGTTAGGAGCATGCAAAATTTGAAGTTCGTCGGAAAATTATTCGACCTCCAAATTTGCCGACGTTTGGACCACACTTTGACCAAAATCCCGTCCCAAACTGGGCCGTATCTACGACAGTCCGAAGTACTGAGCATGCGCACGAATCAGGAGTACACCAAAGAGGTGTGTACAGACAGCCACAGGTTGCGGGAGCATCCAGGAAGCCCCAACCCCTTTTTTTCCTAAACTTTGAAATTTCTCTGCAATTTCCCGGCGAAAGTCTGTCAATTTTTTAGGACAAGTGCGCAATATAGAGTGTTAGGAGCATGCAAAATTTGAAGTTCGTCGGAAAATTATTCGACCTCCAAATTTGCCGACGTTTGGACCACACTTTGACCAAAATCCCGTCCCAAACTGGGCCGTATCTACGACAGTCCGAAGTACTGAGCATGCGCACGAATCAGGAGTACACCAAAGAGGTGTGTACAGACAGCCACAGGTTGCGGGAGCATCCAGGAAGCCCCAACCCCTTTTTTTCCTAAACTTTGAAATTTCTCTGCAATTTCCCGGCGAAAGTCTGTCAATTTTTTAGGACAAGTGCGCAATATAGAGTGTTAGGAGCATGCAAAATTTGAAGTTCGTCGGAAAATTATTCGACCTCCAAATTTGCCGACGTTTGGACCACACTTTGACCAAAATCCCGTCCCAAACTGGGCCGTATCTACGACAGTCCGAAGTACTGAGCATGCGCACGAATCAGGAGTACACCAAAGAGGTGTGTACAGACAGCCACAGGTTGCGGGAGCATCCAGGAAGCCCCAACCCCTTTTTTTCCTAAACTTTGAAATTTCTCTGCAATTTCCCGGCGAAAGTCTGTCAATTTTTTAGGACAAGTGCGCAATATAGAGTGTTAGGAGCATGCAAAATTTGAAGTTCGTCGGAAAATTATTCGACCTCCAAATTTGCCGACGTTTGGACCACACTTTGACCAAAATCCCGTCCCAAACTGGGCCGTATCTACGACAGTCCGAAGTACTGAGCATGCGCACGAATCAGGAGTACACCAAAGAGGTGTGTACAGACAGCCACAGGTTGCGGGAGCATCCAGGAAGCCCCAACCCCTTTTTTTCCTAAACTTTGAAATTTCTCTGCAATTTCCCGGCGAAAGTCTGTCAATTTTTTAGGACAAGTGCGCAATATAGAGTGTTAGGAGCATGCAAAATTTGAAGTTCGTCGGAAAATTATTCGACCTCCAAATTTGCCGACGTTTGGACCACACTTTGACCAAAATCCCGTCCCAAACTGGGCCGTATCTACGACAGTCCGAAGTACTGAGCATGCGCACGAATCAGGAGTACACCAAAGAGGTGTGTACAGACAGCCACAGGTTGCGGGAGCATCCAGGTAAGCCCCAACCCCTTTTTTTCCTAAACTTTGAAATTTCTCTGCAATTTCCCGGCGAAAGTCTGTCAATTTTTTAGGACAAGTGCGCAATATAGAGTGTTAGGAGCATGCAAAATTTGAAGTTCGTCGGAAAATTATTCGACCTCCAAATTTGCCGACGTTTGGACCACACTTTGACCAAAATCCCGTCCCAAACTGGGCCGTATCTACGACAGTCCGAAGTACTGAGCATGCGCACGAATCAGGAGTACACCAAAGAGGTGTGTACAGACAGCCACAGGTTGCGGGAGCATCCAGGAAGCCCCAACCCCTTTTTTTCCTAAACTTTGAAATTTCTCTGCAATTTCCCGGCGAAAGTCTGTCAATTTTTTAGGACAAGTGCGCAATATAGAGTGTTAGGAGCATGCAAAATTTGAAGTTCGTCGGAAAATTATTCGACCTCCAAATTTGCCGACGTTTGGACCACACTTTGACCAAAATCCCGTCCCAAACTGGGCCGTATCTACGACAGTCCGAAGTACTGAGCATGCGCACGAATCAGGAGTACACCAAAGAGGTGTGTACAGACAGCCACAGGTTGCGGGAGCATCCAGGAAGCCCCAACCCCTTTTTTTCCTAAACTTTGAAATTTCTCTGCAATTTCCCGGCGAAAGTCTGTCAATTTTTTAGGACAAGTGCGCAATATAGAGTGTTAGGAGCATGCAAAATTTGAAGTTCGTCGGAAAATTTTTCGACCTCCAAATTTGCCGACGTTTGGACCACACTTTGACCAAAATCCCGTCCCAAACTGGGCCGTATCTACGACAGTCCGAAGTACTGAGCATGCGCACGAATCAGGAGTACACCAAAGAGGTGTGTACAGACAGCCACAGGTTGCGGGAGCATCCAGGAAGCCCCAACCCCTTTTTTTCCTAAACTTTGAAATTTCTCTGCAATTTCCCGGCGAAAGTCTGTCAATTTTTTAGGACAAGTGCGCAATATAGAGTGTTAGGAGCATGCAAAATTTGAAGTTCGTCGGAAAATTATTCGACCTCCAAATTTGCCGACGTTTGGACCACACTTTGACCAAAATCCCGTCCCAAACTGGGCCGTATCTACGACAGTCCGAAGTACTGAGCATGCGCACGAATCAGGAGTACACCAAAGAGGTGTGTACAGACAGCCACAGGTTGCGGGAGCATCCAGGAAGCCCCAACCCCTTTTTTTCCTAAACTTTGAAATTTCTCTGCAATTTCCCGGCGAAAGTCTGTCAATTTTTTAGGACAAGTGCGCAATATAGAGTGTTAGGAGCATGCAAAATTTGAAGTTCGTCGGAAAATTATTCGACCTCCAAATTTGCCGACGTTTGGACCACACTTTGACCAAAATCCCGTCCCAAACTGGGCCGTATCTACGACAGTCCGAAGTACTGAGCATGCGCACGAATCAGGAGTACACCAAAGAGGTGTGTACAGACAGCCACAGGTTGCGGGAGCATCCAGGAAGCCCCAACCCCTTTTTTTCCTAAACTTTGAAATTTCTCTGCAATTTCCCGGCGAAAGTCTGTCAATTTTTTAGGACAAGTGCGCAATATAGAGTGTTAGGAGCATGCAAAATTTGAAGTTCGTCGGAAAATTATTCGACCTCCAAATTTGCCGACGTTTGGACCACACTTTGACCAAAATCCCGTCCCAAACTGGGCCGTATCTACGACAGTCCGAAGTACTGAGCATGCGCACGAATCAGGAGTACACCAAAGAGGTGTGTACAGACAGCCACAGGTTGCGGGAGCATCCAGGAAGCCCCAACCCCTTTTTTTCCTAAACTTTGAAATTTCTCTGCAATTTCCCGGCGAAAGTCTGTCAATTTTTTAGGACAAGTGCGCAATATAGAGTGTTAGGAGCATGCAAAATTTGAAGTTCGTCGGAAAATTATTCGACCTCCAAATTTGCCGACGTTTGGACCACACTTTGACCAAAATCCCGTCCCAAACTGGGCCGTATCTACGACAGTCCGAAGTACTGAGCATGCGCACGAATCAGGAGTACACCAAAGAGGTGTGTACAGACAGCCACAGGTTGCGGGAGCATCCAGGAAGCCCCAACCCCTTTTTTTCCTAAACTTTGAAATTTCTCTGCAATTTCCCGGCGAAAGTCTGTCAATTTTTTAGGACAAGTGCGCAATATAGAGTGTTAGGAGCATGCAAAATTTGAAGTTCGTCGGAAAATTATTCGACCTCCAAATTTGCCGACGTTTGGACCACACTTTGACCAAAATCCCGTCCCAAACTGGGCCGTATCTACGACAGTCCGAAGTACTGAGCATGCGCACGAATCAGGAGTACACCAAAGAGGTGTGTACAGACAGCCACAGGTTGCGGGAGCATCCAGGAAGCCCCAACCCCTTTTTTTCCTAAACTTTGAAATTTCTCTGCAATTTCCCGGCGAAAGTCTGTCAATTTTTTAGGACAAGTGCGCAATATAGAGTGTTAGGAGCATGCAAAATTTGAAGTTCGTCGGAAAATTATTCGACCTCCAAATTTGCCGACGTTTGGACCACACTTTGACCAAAATCCCGTCCCAAACTGGGCCGTATCTACGACAGTCCGAAGTACTGAGCATGCGCACGAATCAGGAGTACACCAAAGAGGTGTGTACAGACAGCCACAGGTTGCGGGAGCATCCAGGAAGCCCCAACCCCTTTTTTTCCTAAACTTTGAAATTTCTCTGCAATTTCCCGGCGAAAGTCTGTCAATTTTTTAGGACAAGTGCGCAATATAGAGTGTTAGGAGCATGCAAAATTTGAAGTTCGTCGGAAAATTATTCGACCTCCAAATTTGCCGACGTTTGGACCACACTTTGACCAAAATCCCGTCCCAAACTGGGCCGTATCTACGACAGTCCGAAGTACTGAGCATGCGCACGAATCAGGAGTACACCAAAGAGGTGTGTACAGACAGCCACAGGTTGCGGGAGCATCCAGGAAGCCCCAACCCCTTTTTTCCTAAACTTTGAAATTTCTCTGCAATTTCCCGGCGAAAGTCTGTCAATTTTTTAGGACAAGTGCGCAATATAGAGTGTTAGGAGCATGCAAAATTTGAAGTTCGTCGGAAAATTATTCGACCTCCAAATTTGCCGACGTTTGGACCACACTTTGACCAAAATCCCGTCCCAAACTGGGCCGTATCTACGACAGTCCGAAGTACTGAGCATGCGCACGAATCAGGAGTACACCAAAGAGGTGTGTACAGACAGCCACAGGTTGCGGGAGCATCCAGGAAGCCCCAACCCCTTTTTTTCCTAAACTTTGAAATTTCTCTGCAATTTCCCGGCGAAAGTCTGTCAATTTTTTAGGACAAGTGCGCAATATAGAGTGTTAGGAGCATGCAAAATTTGAAGTTCGTCGGAAAATTATTCGACCTCCAAATTTGCCGACGTTTGGACCACACTTTGACCAAAATCCCGTCCCAAACTGGGCCGTATCTACGACAGTCCGAAGTACTGAGCATGCGCACGAATCAGGAGTACACCAAAGAGGTGTGTACAGACAGCCACAGGTTGCGGGAGCATCCAGGAAGCCCCAACCCCTTTTTTTCCTAAACTTTGAAATTTCTCTGCAATTTCCCGGCGAAAGTCTGTCAATTTTTTAGGACAAGTGCGCAATATAGAGTGTTAGGAGCATGCAAAATTTGAAGTTCGTCGGAAAATTATTCGACCTCCAAATTTGCCGACGTTTGGACCACACTTTGACCAAAATCCCGTCCCAAACTGGGCCGTATCTACGACAGTCCGAAGTACTGAGCATGCGCACGAATCAGGAGTACACCAAAGAGGTGTGTACAGACAGCCACAGGTTGCGGGAGCATCCAGGAAGCCCCAACCCCTTTTTTTCCTAAACTTTGAAATTTCTCTGCAATTTCCCGGCGAAAGTCTGTCAATTTTTTAGGACAAGTGCGCAATATAGAGTGTTAGGAGCATGCAAAATTTGAAGTTCGTCGGAAAATTATTCGACCTCCAAATTTGCCGACGTTTGGACCACACTTTGACCAAAATCCCGTCCCAAACTGGGCCGTATCTACGACAGTCCGAAGTACTGAGCATGCGCACGAATCAGGAGTACACCAAAGAGGTGTGTACAGACAGCCACAGGTTGCGGGAGCATCCAGGAAGCCCCAACCCCTTTTTTTCCTAAACTTTGAAATTTCTCTGCAATTTCCCGGCGAAAGTCTGTCAATTTTTTAGGACAAGTGCGCAATATAGAGTGTTAGGAGCATGCAAAATTTGAAGTTCGTCGGAAAATTATTCGACCTCCAAATTTGCCGACGTTTGGACCACACTTTGACCAAAATCCCGTCCCAAACTGGGCCGTATCTACGACAGTCCGAAGTACTGAGCATGCGCACGAATCAGGAGTACACCAAAGAGGTGTGTACAGACAGCCACAGGTTGCGGGAGCATCCAGGAAGCCCCAACCCCTTTTTTTCCTAAACTTTGAAATTTCTCTGCAATTTCCCGGCGAAAGTCTGTCAATTTTTTAGGACAAGTGCGCAATATAGAGTGTTAGGAGCATGCAAAATTTGAAGTTCGTCGGAAAATTATTCGACCTCCAAATTTGCCGACGTTTGGACCACACTTTGACCAAAATCCCGTCCCAAACTGGGCCGTATCTACGACAGTCCGAAGTACTGAGCATGCGCACGAATCAGGAGTACACCAAAGAGGTGTGTACAGACAGCCACAGGTTGCGGGAGCATCCAGGAAGCCCCAACCCCTTTTTTTCCTAAACTTTGAAATTTCTCTGCAATTTCCCGGCGAAAGTCTGTCAATTTTTTAGGACAAGTGCGCAATATAGAGTGTTAGGAGCATGCAAAATTTGAAGTTCGTCGGAAAATTATTCGACCTCCAAATTTGCCGACGTTTGGACCACACTTTGACCAAAATCCCGTCCCAAACTGGGCCGTATCTACGACAGTCCGAAGTACTGAGCATGCGCACGAATCAGGAGTACACCAAAGAGGTGTGTACAGACAGCCACAGGTTGCGGGAGCATCCAGGAAGCCCCAACCCCTTTTTTTCCTAAACTTTGAAATTTCTCTGCAATTTCCCGGCGAAAGTCTGTCAATTTTTTAGGACAAGTGCGCAATATAGAGTGTTAGGAGCATGCAAAATTTGAAGTTCGTCGGAAAATTATTCGACCTCCAAATTTGCCGACGTTTGGACCACACTTTGACCAAAATCCCGTCCCAAACTGGGCCGTATCTACGACAGTCCGAAGTACTGAGCATGCGCACGAATCAGGAGTACACCAAAGAGGTGTGTACAGACAGCCACAGGTTGCGGGAGCATCCAGGAAGCCCCAACCCCTTTTTTTCCTAAACTTTGAAATTTCTCTGCAATTTCCCGGCGAAAGTCTGTCAATTTTTTAGGACAAGTGCGCAATATAGAGTGTTAGGAGCATGCAAAATTTGAAGTTCGTCGGAAAATTATTCGACCTCCAAATTTGCCGACGTTTGGACCACACTTTGACCAAAATCCCGTCCCAAACTGGGCCGTATCTACGACAGTCCGAAGTACTGAGCATGCGCACGAATCAGGAGTACACCAAAGAGGTGTGTACAGACAGCCACAGGTTGCGGGAGCATCCAGGAAGCCCCAACCCCTTTTTTTCCTAAACTTTGAAATTTCTCTGCAATTTCCCGGCGAAAGTCTGTCAATTTTTTAGGACAAGTGCGCAATATAGAGTGTTAGGAGCATGCAAAATTTGAAGTTCGTCGGAAAATTATTCGACCTCCAAATTTGCCGACGTTTGGACCACACTTTGACCAAAATCCCGTCCCAAACTGGGCCGTATCTACGACAGTCCGAAGTACTGAGCATGCGCACGAATCAGGAGTACACCAAAGAGGTGTGTACAGACAGCCACAGGTTGCGGGAGCATCCAGGAAGCCCCAACCCCTTTTTTTCCTAAACTTTGAAATTTCTCTGCAATTTCCCGGCGAAAGTCTGTCAATTTTTTAGGACAAGTGCGCAATATAGAGTGTTAGGAGCATGCAAAATTTGAAGTTCGTCGGAAAATTATTCGACCTCCAAATTTGCCGACGTTTGGACCACACTTTGACCAAAATCCCGTCCCAAACTGGGCCGTATCTACGACAGTCCGAAGTACTGAGCATGCGCACGAATCAGGAGTACACCAAAGAGGTGTGTACAGACAGCCACAGGTTGCGGGAGCATCCAGGAAGCCCCAACCCCTTTTTTTCCTAAACTTTGAAATTTCTCTGCAATTTCCCGGCGAAAGTCTGTCAATTTTTTAGGACAAGTGCGCAATATAGAGTGTTAGGAGCATGCAAAATTTGAAGTTCGTCGGAAAATTATTCGACCTCCAAATTTGCCGACGTTTGGACCACACTTTGACCAAAATCCCGTCCCAAACTGGGCCGTATCTACGACAGTCCGAAGTACTGAGCATGCGCACGAATCAGGAGTACACCAAAGAGGTGTGTACAGACAGCCACAGGTTGCGGGAGCATCCAGGAAGCCCCAACCCCTTTTTTTCCTAAACTTTGAAATTTCTCTGCAATTTCCCGGCGAAAGTCTGTCAATTTTTTAGGACAAGTGCGCAATATAGAGTGTTAGGAGCATGCAAAATTTGAAGTTCGTCGGAAAATTATTCGACCTCCAAATTTGCCGACGTTTGGACCACACTTTGACCAAAATCCCGTCCCAAACTGGGCCGTATCTACGACAGTCCGAAGTACTGAGCATGCGCACGAATCAGGAGTACACCAAAGAGGTGTGTACAGACAGCCACAGGTTGCGGGAGCATCCAGGAAGCCCCAACCCCTTTTTTTCCTAAACTTTGAAATTTCTCTGCAATTTCCCGGCGAAAGTCTGTCAATTTTTTAGGACAAGTGCGCAATATAGAGTGTTAGGAGCATGCAAAATTTGAAGTTCGTCGGAAAATTATTCGACCTCCAAATTTGCCGACGTTTGGACCACACTTTGACCAAAATCCCGTCCCAAACTGGGCCGTATCTACGACAGTCCGAAGTACTGAGCATGCGCACGAATCAGGAGTACACCAAAGAGGTGTGTACAGACAGCCACAGGTTGCGGGAGCATCCAGGAAGCCCCAACCCCTTTTTTTCCTAAACTTTGAAATTTCTCTGCAATTTCCCGGCGAAAGTCTGTCAATTTTTTAGGACAAGTGCGCAATATAGAGTGTTAGGAGCATGCAAAATTTGAAGTTCGTCGGAAAATTATTCGACCTCCAAATTTGCCGACGTTTGGACCACACTTTGACCAAAATCCCGTCCCAAACTGGGCCGTATCTACGACAGTCCGAAGTACTGAGCATGCGCACGAATCAGGAGTACACCAAAGAGGTGTGTACAGACAGCCACAGGTTGCGGGAGCATCCAGGAAGCCCCAACCCCTTTTTTTCCTAAACTTTGAAATTTCTCTGCAATTTCCCGGCGAAAGTCTGTCAATTTTTTAGGACAAGTGCGCAATATAGAGTGTTAGGAGCATGCAAAATTTGAAGTTCGTCGGAAAATTATTCGACCTCCAAATTTGCCGACGTTTGGACCACACTTTGACCAAAATCCCGTCCCAAACTGGGCCGTATCTACGACAGTCCGAAGTACTGAGCATGCGCACGAATCAGGAGTACACCAAAGAGGTGTGTACAGACAGCCACAGGTTGCGGGAGCATCCAGGAAGCCCCAACCCCTTTTTTTCCTAAACTTTGAAATTTCTCTGCAATTTCCCGGCGAAAGTCTGTCAATTTTTTAGGACAAGTGCGCAATATAGAGTGTTAGGAGCATGCAAAATTTGAAGTTCGTCGGAAAATTATTCGACCTCCAAATTTGCCGACGTTTGGACCACACTTTGACCAAAATCCCGTCCCAAACTGGGCCGTATCTACGACAGTCCGAAGTACTGAGCATGCGCACGAATCAGGAGTACACCAAAGAGGTGTGTACAGACAGCCACAGGTTGCGGGAGCATCCAGGAAGCCCCAACCCCTTTTTTTCCTAAACTTTGAAATTTCTCTGCAATTTCCCGGCGAAAGTCTGTCAATTTTTTAGGACAAGTGCGCAATATAGAGTGTTAGGAGCATGCAAAATTTGAAGTTCGTCGGAAAATTATTCGACCTCCAAATTTGCCGACGTTTGGACCACACTTTGACCAAAATCCCGTCCCAAACTGGGCCGTATCTACGACAGTCCGAAGTACTGAGCATGCGCACGAATCAGGAGTACACCAAAGAGGTGTGTACAGACAGCCACAGGTTGCGGGAGCATCCAGGAAGCCCCAACCCCTTTTTTTCCTAAACTTTGAAATTTCTCTGCAATTTCCCGGCGAAAGTCTGTCAATTTTTTAGGACAAGTGCGCAATATAGAGTGTTAGGAGCATGCAAAATTTGAAGTTCGTCGGAAAATTATTCGACCTCCAAATTTGCCGACGTTTGGACCACACTTTGACCAAAATCCCGTCCCAAACTGGGCCGTATCTACGACAGTCCGAAGTACTGAGCATGCGCACGAATCAGGAGTACACCAAAGAGGTGTGTACAGACAGCCACAGGTTGCGGGAGCATCCAGGAAGCCCCAACCCCTTTTTTCCTAAACTTTGAAATTTCTCTGCAATTTCCCGGCGAAAGTCTGTCAATTTTTTAGGACAAGTGCGCAATATAGAGTGTTAGGAGCATGCAAAATTTGAAGTTCGTCGGAAAATTATTCGACCTCCAAATTTGCCGACGTTTGGACCACACTTTGACCAAAATCCCGTCCCAAACTGGGCCGTATCTACGACAGTCCGAAGTACTGAGCATGCGCACGAATCAGGAGTACACCAAAGAGGTGTGTACAGACAGCCACAGGTTGCGGGAGCATCCAGGAAGCCCCAACCCCTTTTTTTCCTAAACTTTGAAATTTCTCTGCAATTTCCCGGCGAAAGTCTGTCAATTTTTTAGGACAAGTGCGCAATATAGAGTGTTAGGAGCATGCAAAATTTGAAGTTCGTCGGAAAATTATTCGACCTCCAAATTTGCCGACGTTTGGACCACACTTTGACCAAAATCCCGTCCCAAACTGGGCCGTATCTACGACAGTCCGAAGTACTGAGCATGCGCACGAATCAGGAGTACACCAAAGAGGTGTGTACAGACAGCCACAGGTTGCGGGAGCATCCAGGAAGCCCCAACCCCTTTTTTTCCTAAACTTTGAAATTTCTCTGCAATTTCCCGGCGAAAGTCTGTCAATTTTTTAGGACAAGTGCGCAATATAGAGTGTTAGGAGCATGCAAAATTTGAAGTTCGTCGGAAAATTATTCGACCTCCAAATTTGCCGACGTTTGGACCACACTTTGACCAAAATCCCGTCCCAAACTGGGCCGTATCTACGACAGTCCGAAGTACTGAGCATGCGCACGAATCAGGAGTACACCAAAGAGGTGTGTACAGACAGCCACAGGTTGCGGGAGCATCCAGGAAGCCCCAACCCCTTTTTTTCCTAAACTTTGAAATTTCTCTGCAATTTCCCGGCGAAAGTCTGTCAATTTTTTAGGACAAGTGCGCAATATAGAGTGTTAGGAGCATGCAAAATTTGAAGTTCGTCGGAAAATTATTCGACCTCCAAATTTGCCGACGTTTGGACCACACTTTGACCAAAATCCCGTCCCAAACTGGGCCGTATCTACGACAGTCCGAAGTACTGAGCATGCGCACGAATCAGGAGTACACCAAAGAGGTGTGTACAGACAGCCACAGGTTGCGGGAGCATCCAGGAAGCCCCAACCCCTTTTTTTCCTAAACTTTGAAATTTCTCTGCAATTTCCCGGCGAAAGTCTGTCAATTTTTTAGGACAAGTGCGCAATATAGAGTGTTAGGAGCATGCAAAATTTGAAGTTCGTCGGAAAATTATTCGACCTCCAAATTTGCCGACGTTTGGACCACACTTTGACCAAAATCCCGTCCCAAACTGGGCCGTATCTACGACAGTCCGAAGTACTGAGCATGCGCACGAATCAGGAGTACACCAAAGAGGTGTGTACAGACAGCCACAGGTTGCGGGAGCATCCAGGAAGCCCCAACCCCTTTTTTTCCTAAACTTTGAAATTTCTCTGCAATTTCCCGGCGAAAGTCTGTCAATTTTTTAGGACAAGTGCGCAATATAGAGTGTTAGGAGCATGCAAAATTTGAAGTTCGTCGGAAAATTATTCGACCGTCCAAATTTGCCGACGTTTGGACCACACTTTGACCAAAATCCCGTCCCAAACTGGGCCGTATCTACGACAGTCCGAAGTACTGAGCATGCGCACGAATCAGGAGTACACCAAAGAGGTGTGTACAGACAGCCACAGGTTGCGGGAGCATCCAGGAAGCCCCAACCCCTTTTTTTCCTAAACTTTGAAATTTCTCTGCAATTTCCCGGCGAAAGTCTGTCAATTTTTTAGGACAAGTGCGCAATATAGAGTGTTAGGAGCATGCAAAATTTGAAGTTCGTCGGAAAATTATTCGACCTCCAAATTTGCCGACGTTTGGACCACACTTTGACCAAAATCCCGTCCCAAACTGGGCCGTATCTACGACAGTCCGAAGTACTGAGCATGCGCACGAATCAGGAGTACACCAAAGAGGTGTGTACAGACAGCCACAGGTTGCGGGAGCATCCAGGAAGCCCCAACCCCTTTTTTTCCTAAACTTTGAAATTTCTCTGCAATTTCCCGGCGAAAGTCTGTCAATTTTTTAGGACAAGTGCGCAATATAGAGTGTTAGGAGCATGCAAAATTTGAAGTTCGTCGGAAAATTATTCGACCTCCAAATTTGCCGACGTTTGGACCACACTTTGACCAAAATCCCGTCCCAAACTGGGCCGTATCTACGACAGTCCGAAGTACTGAGCATGCGCACGAATCAGGAGTACACCAAAGAGGTGTGTACAGACAGCCACAGGTTGCGGGAGCATCCAGGAAGCCCCAACCCCTTTTTTTCCTAAACTTTGAAATTTCTCTGCAATTTCCCGGCGAAAGTCTGTCAATTTTTTAGGACAAGTGCGCAATATAGAGTGTTAGGAGCATGCAAAATTTGAAGTTCGTCGGAAAATTATTCGACCTCCAAATTTGCCGACGTTTGGACCACACTTTGACCAAAATCCCGTCCCAAACTGGGCCGTATCTACGACAGTCCGAAGTACTGAGCATGCGCACGAATCAGGAGTACACCAAAGAGGTGTGTACAGACAGCCACAGGTTGCGGGAGCATCCAGGAAGCCCCAACCCCTTTTTTTCCTAAACTTTGAAATTTCTCTGCAATTTCCCGGCGAAAGTCTGTCAATTTTTTAGGACAAGTGCGCAATATAGAGTGTTAGGAGCATGCAAAATTTGAAGTTCGTCGGAAAATTATTCGACCTCCAAATTTGCCGACGTTTGGACCACACTTTGACCAAAATCCCGTCCCAAACTGGGCCGTATCTACGACAGTCCGAAGTACTGAGCATGCGCACGAATCAGGAGTACACCAAAGAGGTGTGTACAGACAGCCACAGGTTGCGGGAGCATCCAGGAAGCCCCAACCCCTTTTTTTCCTAAACTTTGAAATTTCTCTGCAATTTCCCGGCGAAAGTCTGTCAATTTTTTAGGACAAGTGCGCA